>CAWUFW010020458.1:0-150893 GCA_963921515.1 Calotriton arnoldi | reverse complement strand
GTTAAATGGTGTAAATCCGTTCAGTAGTTGCGGAGAAATTAAAAAATAAGAGTCAAAAAATCAATTTCCCATATGAAACTTTATGCAAGGCTACAGCCCGAACTGCTGAACGGAATTACACCAAATTTGGCAAAGAGGTAGTTCTTGGTTCAGAAAGAACCCTTTTGTTAAATGGTGTAAATCCGTTCAGTAGTTGCTGAGAAAATCAAAAGTAAAAACACATATATATCTGGGCGGAGCCTAACCACACATGTCATCGTGAGATCTGATTGGCTGTCAGCACTTCATCCTGGAATTGCTGGCAGCCATCTTGGGACCAATATAAATGATAGTACCCCATTGAAATGCATTGTAGTGAATCGAAGATTTTGAGGGTTACCAAAAGGAGAACTATAAAGGGTGATAACAGACTTTAGTTACATTAGAATTCATTTGTTGATGGTACCATACTAATTTCAGGAATTGTGGTGTGTTCTAAGGTGATTTTACCCTGTGAAAAACCTTCTGCTGGGCTATCATGAATCATGTTTGAGAGAAAACTATTTTCACATGCTTGACCCATACAGTTTTGGAAGGTGCTCCAGAAGCTAAAATGAGAGCATATTTTCTGTAAATTCACATTATCTTTCTCAGTCATGTGAGAATGAAGTCTGACATTCTCAGTAAAACATGTACATCCAACAAGGGCAGAGACTGTCAGTTGATTCCTTTGTGTTCTACTGCAGCTTCCCAGAGTGTTCTAAAGAACAACTAGAGTGCTAACAGCCTTACTTATGACAAAAGTATGGCACACCTGAAGCCATCTTGATTGGAATAAACTGGTAACACTTAAAACATTTAATTTAAAAAGGAACAAAATGATGGGGTTCATCTTGTCATAGAAATTATGGTTAGTGCTCTGGAAAGAAAAATTAGGACATGTTTCAAGTGTGATCTCAAATATCTTCCTGTTATATTTCAACAGGAGCAGCCTGTCAGTTGATGCCTTTGTGTTCTACTGCAGCTTCCCAGAGTGTTCTAAAGAACAACTAGAGCGCTAACAGTCTTACTTATGACAAAAGTATGGCACACCTGAAGCCATCTTGATTGGAATAAACTGGTAACACTTAAAACATTTAATTTAAAAAGGAACAAAATGATGGGGTTCATTTTGTCATAGAAATTATGGTTAGTGCTGTAGAAAGAAAATTAGGACATGTTTCAAGTGTGATCTCAAATATCTTCCTGTTATATTTCAACAGGAGCAGCCTGTCAGTTGATGCCTTTGTGTTCTACTGCAGCTTCCCAGAGTGTTCTAAAGAACAACTAGAGCGCTAACAGTCTTACTTATGACAAAAGTATGGCACACCTGAAGCCATCTTGATTGGAATAAACTGGTAACACTTAAAACATTTAATTTAAAAAGGAACAAAATGAGGGGGTTCATTTTGCCATAGAAATTATGGTTAGTGCTGTAGAAAGAAAAATTAGGACATGTTTTAAGTGAGATCTCAAATATCTTCCTGTTATATTTCAACAGGAGCAGCCTGTCAGTTGATGCCTTTGTGTTCTACTGCAGCTTCCTAGAGTGTTCTAAAGAACAACTAGAGTGCTAACAGCCTTACTTATGACAAAAGTATGGCACACCTGAAGCCATATTGATTGGAATAAACTGGTAACACTTAAAACATTTAATTTAAAAAGGAACAAAATGAGGGGTTCATTTTGCCATAGAAATTATGGTTAGTGCTGCAAAAAGAAAATTTAGTGCATATTTTAAGTGAGATCTTAAATCCTCTTCTATTTCATTAGAAAATTCTGACATGCAGACTGAAACAATCACTTTCAATACCAGCAGTAGACTTCCAGTTAACTCCTTGGTGAGCAGTAGCTTTACTACAGTGATCTAATGAACAACTAGAGTGCTAACATTCTGAATTTATGGCAAATGTGTGACACATCTGAATGCCTTCTTGATGGAATCAAAGTAAAAACTGAAAGCATTTCCTACTGAGGAGACTGCAGTAAATGAGGAAATTAGGAAACTTCATAACAAAGAAGTCTTCCAAGATGGCCACCAGTGAAAAAAGAGCCCAAATATTACCCAGATGTAGCCCACATATAGCCCAATGACAAAAGTGTGCAAAACACTTTTTATTGTTAGTTTTTTGCAGTTTTATGTAGTGCAGACTGGTCAGGTATTGGAGCGTTGCATCTTAAAACATGACCCCCCTACACTACAAAAACACCACTGCACTACCCTAAACCCTAAAACACTACCCCCAGCACGACCCCCTACACTACACAAGCACCACTGCACTATCCTAAACCCTAAAACACTACCCCCAGCATGACCCCCTACACTACACAAACACCACTGCACTACCCTAAACCCTAAAACACTACCCCAACACCACTGCACTAACCTAAATCCTAAAACACTACCCCCAGCATGACCCCCTACACTACCCAAACACCACTGCACTACCCTAAAACATGACCCCCTACACTACACAAACACCACTGCACTACCCTAAACCCTAAAACACTATCCCAGCACGACCCCCTACACTCACACAAGCACCACTGCACTACCCTAAACCCTAAAACACTACCCCCAGCACGACCCCCTACACTGCCCAAACACCACTGCCCTAAACCCTGAAACACCAGCCCCTGCACGACCCCCTACACTGCCCTAACACCACTGCACTGCCCTAAACCCTGAAACACCAACCCTAGCACGACCCCCTACACTGCCCGAACACCACTGCACTGCCCTAAACCCTGAAACACTACCCCCAGCAAGACCCCCTACACTGCCCGAACACCACTGCACTGCCCTAAACCCTGAAACATCACCCCCAGCAAGACCCCCTACACTGCCCGAACACCACTGCCCTAAACCCTGAAACAACACCCCCAGCAAGACCCCCTACACTGCCCGAACACCACTGCACTGCCCTAAACCCTGAAACACCACCCCCTGCATGACCCCCTACACTGCCCGAACACCACTGCACTGCCCTAAACCCTGAAACACCACCCCTGCACGATCCCCTACACTGCCCGAACACTACTGCACTGCCCTAAACCCTGAAACACCACCCCCTGCACGACCCCCTACACTGCCCGAACACCACTGCACTGCCCTAAACCCTGAAACACCACCCCCTGCACGATCCCCTACACTGCCCGAACACTACTGCACTGCCCTATACCCTGAAACACCATCCCCAGCAAGACCCCTACACTGCCCGAACACCACTGCACTGCCCTAAACCCTGAAACACCAGCCCCTGCACGACCCCCTACACTGCCCGAACACCACTGCACTGCCCTAAACCCTGAAACACCAACCCTAGCACGACCCCCTACACTGCCCGAACACCACTGCACTGCCCTAAACCCTGAAACACTACCCCCAGCAAGACCCCTACACTGCCCGAACACCACTGCACTGCCCTAAACCCTGAAACATCACCCCCAGCAAGACCCCCTACACTGCCCGAACACCACTGCCCTAAACCCTGAAACACCACCCCCAGCAAGACCCCCTACACTGCCTGAACACCACTACACTGCCCTAAACCCTGAAACACCAGCCCCAGCATGACCCCTACACTGCCCGAACACCACTGCACTGCCCTTAACCCTGAAACACCACCCCCTGCACGACTCCCTACACTACCCGAACACCACTGCACTGCGCTAAACCCTGAAACACCACCCCCAGCACGACCCCCTACACTGCCCGAACACCACTGCACTGCCCTAAACCCTGAAACACCACCCCTGCACGATCCCCTACACTGCCCGAACACTACTGCACTGCCCTAAACCCTGAAACACCACCCCCAGCATGACGCCCTACACTGCACGAACACCACTGCACTGCCCTAAACCCCAAAACACTACCCCCAGCAAGACCCCCTACACTGCCCGAACACCACTACACTGCCCTAAACCCTGAAACACCACCCCCAGCAAGACCCCCTACACTGCCCGAACACCACTGCACTAAAGCCTGAAACACCACCCCCAGCAAGACCACCTACACTGGCCGAACACCACTGCACTGCCCTAAACCCTGAAACACCACCCCCTGCACGACCCCCTACACTGCCCAAACACCACTGCACTGCCCTAAACCCTGAAACACCACCCCCTGCACGACCCCCTACACTGCCCGAACACCACTGCACTGCCCTAAACCCTGAAACACCAGCCCCAGCACAACCCCCTACACTGCCCTAACACCACTGCACTGCCCTAAACTCTGAAACACCACCCCCTGCACGACCTCCTATACTGCCGGAACACCACTGCACTGCCCTAAACCCTGAAACACCACCCCCAGCACGAGCCCCTACACTGCCCGAACACCACTGCACTGCCCTAAACCCTGAAACATCAACCCCAGCAAGACCCCCTACACTGCCTGAACACCACTGCCCTAAACCCTGATACACCACCCCCTACACTGCATGAACACCACTGCACTGCCCTAAACCCTGAAACACCACCTCCAGCAAAACCCAATACACTGCCTGAACACCTTTGCTCTGCCCTAAATCCTGAAACACTATCCCCAGCACGGCCCCCTACACTGCCCGAACACCACTGCACTGCCCTAAACCCTGAAACACCACCCCCAGCACGACCCCCTACACTGCCCGAACACCACTGCACTGCCCTAAACCCTGAAACACCAGCCCCAGCAAGACCCCTACACTGCCCGAACACCACTGCACTGCCCTAGACTCTGAAACACCAGCCCCAGCAAGACCCCTACACTGCCCGAACACCACTGCACTGCCCTAAACCCTGAAACACCAGCCCCAACATGACCCCCTACACTGCCCGAACACCACTGCACTGCCCTAAACCCTGAAACACCAGCCCCAGCACGACCACCTACACTGCCCGAACACCACTGCACTGCCCTAAACCCTGAAACACCAGCCCCAGCACGACCCCCTACACTGCCCGAACACCACTGCACTGCCCTAAACCCTGAAACACCAGCCCCAGCACGAACCCCTACACTGCCCGAACACCACTGTACTGCCCTAAACCCTGAAACACCAGCCCAAGCACGACCCCCTACACTGCCCGAGCACCACTGCACTGCCCTAAACCCTGAAACACCATCCCCTGCATGACCCCCTACACTGCCCGAACACCACTGCACTGCCCTAAACCCTGAAACACCACCCCTGCACCACCCCTACACTGCCCGAACACCACTGCACTGCCCTAAACCCTGAAACACCACCCCCTGCACCGCCCCTACACTGCCCGAACACCACTGCACTGCCCTAAACCCTGAAACACCACCCCCAGCACAACCCCCTTTACTGCTCGAACACCACTGCCTTGCCCCAAACCCTGAAACACCACCCCCAGCACGACCCCCTACACTGCCCGAACACCACTGCCCTAAACCCTGAAACACCACCCCCTGCACGACCCCCTACACTGCCCGAACACCACTGCACTGCCCTAAACCCTGAAACACCACCCCCTACACTGCCCGAACACCACTGCACTGCCCTAAACCCTGAATCACCACCCCCAGCACGACCCCCTACACTGCCCGAACACCACTGCACTGCCCTAAACCCTAAAACACCACTCCCAGCATTACCCCCTACACTGCCCAAACACCCACTGCACTGCCCTAAACCCTAGAACACTACCCCCAGCACGACCCCCTACACTACCCGAACACCACTGCACTACCCTAAACCCTAAAATACTACCCCCAGCATGACCCCCTACACTACCCGAACATGACTGCACTGCCCTAAACCCTCAAACACTCCCCCAGCACGACCACCTACACTACCCGAACACCACTGCACTGCCCTAAACCCTAAAACACTCCCCCAGCATGACCCCCTACACTACCCAAACACCACTGCACTGCCCTAAACCCTAAAACACTACCCCCCGCATGACCCCCTACACTACCCAAACACCAATGCACTACCCTAATCACTAAAACACTACCCCCCACATGACCCCCTACACTACCCTAAACCCTAAAACACTACCCCCCGACTGACTCCCTACACTACCCAAAGAACACTGCACTACCCTAAACCCTAAAACAAGACCTCCTACAGTACACAAACACCACTGCACTACCCTAAACCCTAAAACACTACCCCCTACACTACACAAACACCACTGCACTACCCTAAACACTAAAAAACTACCCCCAGCACGAACCACTACACTACCCAAACACCACTGCACTACCCTAAACCCTAAAAAACTACCCCCAGCAGTACCCCTACACTACCCAAACACCACTGCACTACCCTAAACCCTAAAACACTACCCCCAGCAGTACCCCCTACACTACCCAAACACCACTGCACTACCCCAAATCACTACCCCCAGCACAACCCCCTACACTACCCAAACACCACTGCACTACCCTAAACCCTAAAACACTACCCCCAGCACGACCCCCTACACTACCCAAACACCCCTGCACTACCCTAAACCCTAAAACACTCCCCCCAGCACGACTCCCTACACTACCCAAACACCACTGCACTACCCTAAACCCTAAATCTACCCCCAGCATGACCCCCTACACTACACAAACACCACTGCACTACCCTAAACCCTAAAACACTACCCCCCGCATGACCCTCTTCACTACCTAAACACAACTGCACAATTTGTTACAGGCGTTGCAACGCAGGCCTGTGGTGCTTACTGGAAGTACCTAGTGGGCTAGTTGGGCCCCAGGGACCCTCAGGATTCAAGGTGACCTAATCTCACAACTTAAAACACACCTTGGGGCGCGTTTGCACAGTGGTGAAGGGAGGGGGCGGGGCCTCAGGTGACATGTGCGCAAACACGCCCTGAGGTGCGTTTTAAGTTGGGGAATTAATTCCCTATGAATCCTGAGGGACCCTGGGGGCCAACTAGCCCACCAGGTACCTTCAGTAAGCACAACAGAGTTGTGTTGCAGAGAGGTGAAAAAAGGTGTGTGGCCTCGGAACGCCTCTCTGCAACTCAGCTCTGTGGTCCTAACTGTAGGTACCTGGGGGACTAGTTGGGCCCCAGGGACCCTCAGAATTCAGGGGGACTTAATCCCGCAACTTAAAACGCGCCACGGGGTGCATTTGCACACATGTCACCTCAGGCCCCCCCTCCCTTCACCACTGTGCAAACGCGCCCTGTAGCGCGTTTTAAGAGGTAGTTTTAATCCCCCTGCCCTATTATGTACTAGCGACTTGCAGAGGAGGTCATGCTAATCACAGGGGTACCCCAACGCATAGTGTTCCCTAGTGTATGTAGGTGTTTTCACTGTATTCTAAGTGTCTTTTAGCATAGCACTGGCTCTGGTTAGTCAGAGTCAGTTACCACCAGTACCCGTCTGAAAAAGTTGTGGGCACAGGATGATTTTGCAACAAGGCCTCTTTCTGCTCCTCTGTTGGTTCTTTCTGCACATCTTTTGCTTCTTTCTGTGCGTTTTTTCTTCTTTCTTCACATGTCCTACCTCTGTAGGCATAGTTAGAAATTAGCATTTAAAAACCTTTGAAATTCACTGAAAAAACCATAGGTTTCAGACACGTTATAGTTAGAAATTAGCATTTAAAAACCTTTGAAATTCACTGAAAAACCAT
Organism: Calotriton arnoldi; assembly: GCA_963921515.1. Taxonomy (NCBI): domain Eukaryota; kingdom Metazoa; phylum Chordata; class Amphibia; order Caudata; family Salamandridae; genus Calotriton; species Calotriton arnoldi. The sequence goes on along the minus strand of CAWUFW010020458.1, from coordinate 143,262 downwards.
AGGTTTTAGGGACAGTTATAGTTAGTTGGACATTTCACTCGTACAAAACCATAGAAATTCCCCGTTATAGTTAGTTCAGCTAACTATAACTCGCGCCTCGCAATGCACTGCTGATGACGTCACATATTACATCACTCATGACATGGTCAGTGACATCACTGATGACATCACTGGTGACATCTCAAATGACATCACTGATGACATCATCCATGTGATAATTTCATGCATCTTCTCACACCCTAATATAACTTTTGATACATCCACTCTAAATTACAGACTGCCATTCTCAAAACCATAGACACTCCAACACCAAAAACTACATACCCACTCACTGATTCTTAGGTCTACCACACATCCACTCACTCACCCGTACAGTCACTCATACTTAGTCACTCAGTACAGGACTATCATATGCACTCATACACCTATATAAACACTCACACACCGCCACTCATCCATAGAGGTACTCACACACCTAGTCAGTCATGCAAAAACTTATTCACACACCCATTTACTCACCTATACAGTTATACACACACAGCTCACTTACTCATACAAATACTAGCACATTCTTACGCTCTTATACAATCACTGATACAAGTACACACTCATCCATACAGCCACTCTCACAATCACACACTCTCACTTATAGCCATTTATATACTCCAACACACATATATACTGCCTTTCACATATGTAGTTGCTCACACATGTACCACTGAGATATACATTCAATCACTAACACACCCATACACACACTCACTCCACCCATACAGTCCATCACAGATGCACTCTTGAAACCATGCACCCAGTGAATCACCAACTCACACATCTATGCACAGAGTCACACACACCCCACCCACACAAACACTCAGGCACCTATACAGATACTCAGACAATCAATCAATAACCCATGTAGACACTCATGTAGCTATTCAGAAAGCCATGCAGCCACTTACAAACCAACAGACAGACGGATACAGACATTCACACAGTTTAGTCACTAACCCATGCATTCAGTAAGATACATTTAATCACTCACTTGTAGAGTCAGTCACTCACGTACTAAATCATCCATTCAGACACTTATACACCCACTCATTCTTCAATACGCCTTTCCCTATATATATTAAACATATTTAAACTTTACAGAAACACACAGTCACTGGATGATGTCATCAGTGATGTCATCAGTGATGTCATTTGAGATGTCATCAGTGATGTCATCAGTGATGTCACTGACCATGTCATGAGTGATGTAATATGTGACGTCATCAGCAGTGCATTGCGGGGCGCGAGTTATAGTTAGCTGAACTAACTATAACGGGGAATTTCTATGGTTTTGTACGAGTGAAATGTCCAACTAACTATAACTGTCCCTAAAACCTATGGTTTTTTCAGTGAATTTCAAGGTTTTTTAAATGCTAATTTCTAACTATAACGTGTCTGAAACCTATGGTTTTTTCAGTGAATATATATATATATATATATATTCACTGAAAAAACCATAGGTTTCAGACACGTTATAGTTACAAATTAGCATTTAAAAACCTTTGAAATTCACTGAAAAAACCATAGGTTTTAGGGACAGTTATAGTTACTTGGACATTGCACTCGTACAAAACCCGTGAAATTCCCGTTATAGTTAGTTCAGCTAACTATAACTCGCGCCGCCGCAATGCACTGCTGATGACGTCACATATTACATCACTCATGACATGGTCAGTGACATCACTGATGACATCACTGATGACATCTCAAACGACATCACTGTTGACATCATCCTGTGACTGTGTGTTTCTGTAAAGTTTAAATATTTTTAATATATGTAGGGAAAGGCGTTTTGAAGAATGAGTGGGTGTATAAGTGTCTGTATGGATGATTTAGTAGGTGCGTGACTAATTCTATAAGTGAGTGATTAAACGTATCTTACTGAATGCATGGGTTAGTGACTAAACTGGGTGAATGTCTGTATCTGTCTGTTGCTGTGTAAGTGGCTGCATGGGTTTGTGAACAGCTACATGAGTGTCTATAAGAGTTATTGATTTGTTGTCTGAGTATCTGTATGGGTGCCTGAGTGTTTGTGTGGATGGGGTGTGTGCGACTGTGCATAGATGTGTGAGTGGGTGATTCACTGGGTGGATGGTTTCAAGAGTGCATCTGTGATAGACTGTATGGGTGGGTAAGTGTGTGTAACAGTGTGTTAGTGAGTGAATGTATGTCCCAGTGGTACATGTGTGAGTAACTACATATGTGAAAGGCAGTATATATGTGTGTTAGAGTATTTAAATGGCTATAAGTGAGAGTGTGTTATTGTGAGAGTGGCTGTATGGATGAGTGTGTGCTTGTATCAGTGATTGTATAAGAGCGTAACAATGTGCTAGTATTTGTATGATTAAGTGAGCTGGTGTGTGTATAACTGTATAGGTGAGTAAATGGCAGTGTGTTTAATTATTTGCATGACTGACTAGGTGTGTGAGTACCTCTATGGATGAGTGGCGGTGTTTGAGTGTCTATATAGGAGTAAGAGTGCATATGATAGTCCTGTACTGAGTGACCATAAGTATGAGTGACTGTACGGGTGAGTGAGTGGATGTGTGTGTGTAGACCTAAGAATCAGTGAGTGGGTATGTAGTTATTGGTGTTGGAGTGTCTATGGTTTTGCGAATGGCAGTCTGTAATTTAGAGTGGGTGTATCAAAGGTTATATTAGGGTGTGAGGAGGTGCATCAGATTATCACGTGGATGATGTCATCAGTGATGTCATTTGAGATGTCATCAGTGATGTCATCAGTGATGTCACTGACCATGTCATGAGTGATGTAATATGTGACGTCATCAGCAGTGCATTGCGGAGCGCGAGTTATAGTTAGCTGAACTAACTATAACGGGGAATTTCACGGGTTTTGTACGAGTGCAATGTCCAAGTAACTATAACTGTCCCTAAAACCTATGGTTTTTTCAGTGAATTTCAAAGGTTTTTTAAATGCTAATTTCTAACTATAACGTGCCTGAAACCTATGGTTTTTTCAGTGAATTTCAAAGGTTTTGTAAATGACAATTTTTAAAAGTATTAATTGTTATATTAATTTTTTTCCTACTGATTTACTACATTTTTAGAAACAATTTTTTTTACATATTTTATTTTTAAATTACATTGTAATTACATTATACATTACATTACAAAAATACTTTCTCAGAATGAATTACTTTAGTTTAAATACTTTGCACATAGGCAATAGCCTTTTAAGTACAGTAGTTACAGTTGTTGCAATGGGCAACACATTTTCAAACACAATGCAACATTCAGCTCAATGTGAATTTCTAGTTAAATGCAATTAGTTACTTTATGGATTACTTTTCTAACCACAGGACTGGATCCTAGATTCAGTCCTGGGACATCTCCTGTAAACAGTTGAGTAAAAGCGTTTTGGTTACAGTACTGATTTTTAAGGAATATTATTGTATTTTAAAAGTTGACACTTAGAAACTTTTTCTCATATGGTCACCAATGTTATCCTATGGAAGGAAATTCACTTAGCAGGTAAAAACTGTTATTGTTACTTTTTCTTACTCAGTGTTGGATCCTGGATCCAGCACTGGTGCATCTCCTGTAAACAGTTGAAAGAATGCGTTTAAGTCATACAGGTGATTTTTAAGGAATATTTGTAGTTTGTAAAAATCAACACTTTGAAACTTTTTTGCTGAAAACCAGACAATGGATTCCTATGGAAGAAAATATAAGTTACTGGTAAGTACGGTTAAAATTACTTTTCAGGGTCAGTGCTGGGCTAAAAGATGGAGCACTGGGTTCTCTCCTGATAACAGGTGAGTAAATCGGAATTCGTATTTCGGCTGATTTTAGAGGAATATTTTAAAGTTCCAAAACTCCACACTTAGAAGAATTTCCAAGTGAAACCAGTCAATGTTAGCCTATGGAAGGAAATTCAAGTTACTGGTAAGTACGGTTAGAATTACTTTTCAGGGTCAGTGCTGGGCTAAAAGGTGCAGCACTGGGTTTTCTCCTGATAACAGGTGAGTAAGTCGGAATTCGGATTTCGGCTGATTTTAGAGGAATATTTGTATGTTTCAAAAATCAACACTTAGAAACTTTTTCAGCAAAAAGCAGGCAATGATATCCTATGGAAGGAAATTCAAGTTACTGGTAAGTACGGTTAAAATTACTTTTCAGGATTAGTACTGGGCTGAAAGATGCAGCACTGAGGTCTCTCCTGATAACAGGTGAGTAAATCGGAATTCGTATTTCGGCTGATTTTAGATGAATATTTTAAAGTTCCAAAACTCCACACTTAGAAGAATTTCCAAGTGAAACCAGTCAATGTTAGCCTATGGAAGGAAATTCAAGTTACTGGTAAGTACGGTTAAAATTACTTTTTAGGACCAGTACTGGGCTGAAAGATACAGCACTGAGGTCTCTCCTGATAACAGGTGAGTAAATCGGAATTCGTATTTCGGCTGATTTTAGAGGAATATTTGTATGTTTCAAAAATCAACACTTAGAAACTTTTTCAGCAAAAAGCAGGCAATGATATCCTATGGAAGGAAATTCAAGTTACTGGTAAGTACGGTTAAAATTACTTTTCAGGACCAGTACTGGGCTGAAAGATACAGCACTGAGGTCTCTCCTTATAACAGGTGAGTAAATCGGAATTCGTATTTCGGCTGATTTTAGAGGAATATTTTAAAGTTCCAAAACTCCACACTTAGAAGAATTTCCAAGTGAAACCAGTCAATGTTAGCCTATGGAAGGAAATTCAATTTACTGGTAAGTACAGTTAAAATTACTTTTTAGGACCAGTACTGGGCTGAAAGATACAGCACTGAGGTCTCTCCTGATAACAGGTGAGTAAATCGGAATTCGTATTTCGGCTGATTTTAGAGGAATATTTGTATGTTTCAAAAATGAACACTTAGAAACTTTTTCAGCAAAAAGCAGGCAATGATATCCTATGGAAGGAAATTCAAGTTACTGGTAAGTATGTTTAAAATTACTTTTCAGGACCAGTACTGGGCTGAAAGATACAGCACTGAGGTCTCTCCTTATAACAGGTGAGTAAATCGGAATTCGTATTTCGGCTGATTTTAGAGGAATATTTGTATGTTTCAAAAATCAACACTTAGAAACTTTTTCAGCAAAAAGCAGGCAATGATATCCTATGGAAGGAAATTCAAGTTACTGGTAAGTACGGTTAAAATTACTTTTCAGGACCAGTACTGGGCTGAAAGATGCAGCACTGAGGTCTCTCCTTATAACAGGTGAGTAAATCGGAATTCGTATTTCGGATGATTTTAGAAGAATATTTGCACAATGGTGAAGGGAGGGGCGGGGCCTGAGGTGACATCTGTGCAAACGCGCCCCGTGGCGCGTTTTAAGTTGGGGGATTAAGTCCCCTTGAATCCTGAGGGTCCCTAGGGGCCAACTAGCCCACCAGGAACCTCCAATATGCGCCAGGGGGCTGCGTTGCAGAGACGTGTAGAGAGGCCACACCCCTTTTTCACCTCTCTGCAACGCAGCTCTGTGGCGCTTTCTGGATGTACCTGTTGGGCTAGTTGGCCCCCAGGGACCCTCAGGATTGAAGGGGATTTAATTCCCCATCTTAAAACGCGCCACGGGGCCTGTTTGCACACATGTCACCTGAAGCCCCGCCCCCTCTCTTCACCACTGTGCAAATGCGCCCCGTGGCGCGTTTTAAGTTGGGGGATTAAGTCCCCTTGAATCCTGAGGGTCCCCGGAGTCCAACTAGCCCACCATATACCTCCAAAACGCGCCACAGAGCTGCGTTGCAGAGAGGTGTAAAAAGGGGCGTGGCCTCTGTACACCTCTCTTCAAGGCAGCCCCTGGCGCATACTGGAGGTTCCTGGTGGGCTAGTTGGCCCCCAGGGACCCCCAGTATTCAAGGGGAATTCGTTCCTCCTCTGCAAACGCGCCAGGGGGCGCGTTTGCAGAGTGGTGAAGGAAGGGGCGGGGCCTTCGGGGCCGATCGTTTTTTTTTTGTCTCTGAAGGGGGGCTGTGTGGCCCCCTTCCTTTTTCATGTTTTTGGGCCCTGGGGACCCCATCCCCCAGGGCCTTACCCCTTTTTTTAAATTAAATATTTAAAAAAAAACGGGAAGGGGGCCGCGGGGCCCCCCCTTCCCTGGGCCTGTATTGGCCCCGGGGACCCCATCCCCGGGGCATGGCCTCGATTTTTTTTTCTTTTGAAGGGGGCTGCGTGGCCCCCTCCTCAGGCCATTTAAGGCCCCGGGGACCCCATCCCCCGGGGCCGGCCTTTCCGTTTTTTTTAAATTTAATTATTTTTATTTTTTGGGGAGGGGGGCCGCGTGGCCCCCCTCCCGGGCCACTACTTGCCCCGGGGACCCCATCCCCCGGGGCTGGCCCTCTCCGTTGGGGACTGTGGGGGGGTCCCCAAGCCCCCCACAGTCCCGCCGGCTCCCCGCGTCCCTTGGGAGCCGGCATTGCTTTTACACATGGGGAGCTGCTAAGATGCAGCTCCCCATGTGGAAAGCAATGTGCTTTGGATATTGGAAGAGAGCAGGTTCCGTGCTCTCTCTTCCAATATCCAAAGCAGTTTGCTATGGCATGACGGGAGCCGCGAGGCTCCCGTCCTGCCATTGCAAACTACAGTGTCCCGGGGGTAGGCACCCCGGGACACTGCAGGAGCTGGCCCTGGGGGTGGCGGTCCCCAGGGCCATCAAGGGCTCCAGGAGGGGGCCGCGCGGCCCCCTACCATTCAGGTCACAGCCCCGGGGAGGTGGTGGTCCCCGGGCTTCTGGGGTCCGTAACGGACCCCCATATTTAACATGTTTAGTGCCCCGGGGAGGTGGCGGTCCCGGGCGTGTGGGGGGCTGGAGCCCCCACACAGGTTTTTTAATTTAAAAAAAAAAGTCCCGGGGAGGTGGTGGTCCCCGGGGCCGCGGGAGGGCTCAGAGCCCTCCTGCACCATTTAAAAAAAAAAGCCCCGGGGGGTGGTGGTCCCCGGGGCTTGGGGGGCCCTTTGAGGCCCCCCACACATAAAATTAACCCCCCCCCACCATGCCCCTGGGACTTGGGCCACCCGGGGGCCAATTAACATCGAAGCGCGGCAGGATTCGCGCACCCTGAGCGCATCCTGCCGATTTTTTTTGCCCAGGGGGTCCTTGTGGGACCCCCTGAGCAAACCTAGGGGGTCAGGGTGTTTCTACCCTGCCCCCTTTGTGCGCTTTGCGCACTTGTTTCTGTCCCTCGGTTCTACCGAGGGACAAAATGGCTGCCAACATTTCCTGAATCGGAATGTTGACAGCCAGCTGACAGCCAATTAACATGCAGCTCGTGATCGGGACGGTGCGCGCAGGGTGCGCTGAGGGTACGCGGACCCTACTAGGCCATAGATATCACTATCTTTTTACTTTTCATTTTCTCAGCAACTACTGAACGGATTTACACCATTTAACAAAAAGGGTTCTTTCTGAACCAAGAACTACCTCTTTGCCAAATTTGGTGTAATTCCGTTCAGCAGTTCGGGCTGTAGCCGTGTCTAAAGTTTCCTATGGAAAAATGCATGGGGAAAACGCGTTTTGGGACCCCCTTTTTTCTCGGCCCCCGCTTGACGAATCCCCCGAGACTTTCAGGGTAGGAGCGGACCGGAGCGGGCCACAAAGTTTGAAAATTTCGCGAAGATACGTCAACCGGCAAGAGAGTTATTTCAAATAGAATGTCGCGGATTTCCTATGGATAATAGGTTGTAACTATAACTATCTACTGGCGACCGCCAGTAGATAATATATATATATATATATATATATATATATATATATATATATATATATAGAACAAAGGATTCTCCGCACTTCCGCACTCCTGTGTGGCGAACAGAGAAACACGAACCACTCGTAATTAGGCACTGTTGTTTATTTATTCAGTTCTCAGATCTGACGCATTTCAGACAACACTTGTCCTTCATCACAGATCCCCCCTTTTTTTTTAAAACATTTTTTTTTAATTAGGCACTGTTGTTTATTTATTCAGTCCTCAGAACTGACGCGTTTCAGACAACACTTGTCCTTGATCACAGATCCCAGAGCCTAGTTCGCCATCTTTTTTTATATATGCAGTGACACACAACCACGTGAACAATAGACATAAAAGTAACACTGCCTAATTCAATCAATGCATTGATGAGTCTGTTTTTCAATTCTTGCACATTGCCATCAATTTGTTAAAAGTTGTCAAAAAGCCAATATGTACACCATCATCTGTATCAATACATTGATAAATGTTACATAAAACTTTGATTGTAATTTGTCACGTCTGATTATTAAAAGCCCAACATTCCTACTACAGTGTTAAAAACTTTGATATAAAAAAACGCACAGATAAATAGAATATGATGGATAAAACCCAGCATTGCCATCAGTTTTTGTTGCTTGTTAAAATCATTCCTAGAATTGCAATTGCCAATAAATGCCATTTTACCTAGTTTCTGGGATAATGAAAAGGCATGCAATAAATAAATTATTAAACAAACACCTGTGCAAATATCGCAAATAACACTGCCTATTATAAGGAATATATAAAAAAGCTACCTCTCTGCGTAGCTCCAAATTCGTCTTCCTGCTTGAATGCAAGGGCATAAATGTGCAAATAGCGCAAAACCAATGTAGGCATCTAAGTATATACAGATTCCTCTTAGCCTCAAGGACTCATGATACATCCTCCTGCTTACATGCCATATCAGAACTTTTGACCCGTTGTTCTGTATCTCACCACAACCTAATGAATAAAGCTGTTTCATAGAAAACTTTATGTGCAAAGTATTACAGACTCAAATAAAATGCTATTTTGATAAAGTGCTACATTTAGGTCAAAATGACCTAATAAAGTGCAAGTGCTAACACCAATAAATAAATAAATAACCTCATGTGATTATTATTAAACTATTAAAATTTAGTTGATAAAAACAAAGCCTAGATGGAAATCAGAAGCTTACTGTCACCCGGACTTTTCAACATACTTATACGTATATATACATATCTGCTCTATATATCGGGAAAATAGATGTTAAATATCCAAATTGATTGTCATTGTTGTTAAGAGTTCATAAGAAATGGTGAAGATCCTCTGTATTGTTAAGACCATTTGGGAATTTACTGTCCATCTCCAATATAATTCTAGACTCCATTTGCCTCAGGAGCTTTTCTCTGTCTCCACCCCTACGTAACTTTGGGATGGCCGCCACTACGTAATACTTCAAACAATTCAGATCATTGTTATGTGCTTGCTTGAAGTGGCGAGCAACCGGATATGAGGCATCGTTATTAACGATTGCCCGCAAGTGCTGTAAAATCCTGACATGCACCTGTAGCTTGGTACTACCAACATATCTCAAACCACAGGTGCATGTCAGAACATACACTGCAAACTCGGTTCTACAGTTGAAACTCCCCTGAATGATAATTGTATCAGGACCAAAAGGGGTATAATAGTGTGTGGTGTTTACCCCAAATTTACAGGCTCTACAGGAGGAGCATTTGGAAAACCCTTTCCTAGATTGCAACCACATCACTGCTCCTGCTAATTCTGGGCTGCTCTTGACTACCTGTGTTTTCATAGAGGCACCCATTCTATAAGTAATAATGGGCTGCAAAGGGAGCCTAGAAGTTAAAACACCATCCGTGAGCAGTATAGGCCAACTGCGTTTTATTATGGACCTTATCTTTCTCTCCTGCTTATTGTATGTGGTTACACATCTTGGGACATCCAATTCCCCTGCATTAGCTCTTGCGTCATCAGGGCTGACAATGAATAGGGATTCTCTAGGCCTGTCTCGAACTTTTCTGACAGCCTCCTTCAACACAGCCTCACTGTAACCGCTCTTCCTGAATCTAGAGAGAGCTTGTTCTGTACGCATGGATAGATCTGCCTCCGTGCTGCAGATTCTTTTAAGGCGCAATAATTCCCCAAATGGGATGTTTTTAATAAGATGTTTAGGATGCGCACTGCTGGCATGGAGTGTAGAATTACCAGCAGTGGCTTTTCTATGGAGGGTAGTTGTTATTCTGCCATCTTTGATGTATACCTTCACATCTAAGAAATCAATGCTTTCTTTACTAATCTGAGATGTAAATTTTAAGTTAGCATTGTTGATGTTAACTTGATTGATAAAATCAATAGCACTTTTTTCATCTCCTTTCCATATTATAAAAACATCATCGATGTATCTTACCCACTGGATAACATGATTGTCATATTCAGTCCTGTGTGCACCTTTGAGGGCCTGCTCCTCCCACCAGCCAACATGCAAACAAGCATAGCTGGGGGAGAACCAGGCTCCCATCGCCACCCCTCTCTTTTGCAAGTATACATCATTGCCAAATAGAAAAAAATTGTTGTGCATGCACCAGAAAATCAACTTTAAAAGCATCTTATTGTGATTGTAGCATGCCAAAGGCCTGGTGTTTAAGAAGTGTTCTATTGCTTCAAGTCCAGTGGAATGTTCAATACTAGTGTAAAGTGATTCGATGTCCAAAGTTATGAACATCAAATCATCTGCCCATAGGGTGCCGTTGATTTTCCTCAGGAAATCCCCTGTGTCCCTTATATATGTCGGAAGTTGCTTGACAAGGTCCTGCAGGAAGAAATCAACATATTGCGTCACTTGTTCACCCATACTTTGGATCGCCGATATTATGGGTCTTCCTGGGATGGGTGAAATCATTTTATGCACTTTTGGTATAAAGTAAAGTCGAGGTAACACAGGATGTTCTACATGCATGAATCGATATTCCTCTGTGGAGATCACCCCCTCACATTTATATATATTGTTCCAAGAAGTGCCCGAAAGCTTTGAAGTCGCACTCACAGCAAATGTAACCTTTCGGCAATTACATATGGAAAACCAGCCTCTGCATACCAGAGAAAACTTCTTTATTGCCAACGCGTTTCGAGGCAGGCAGCCTCTTCTTAGGCCGCTGTAAAATATGGTACGGAGTTCCTCATTGCATGCATCTTATTTATACTGCCCCTAGTGGGCTATGCTAAATGTGATAACTTTTATAGTGCATACAGGGACTTGTAGTCCTGGAAATTAATTGATTTCCCTCAGTGGGTTCCATACCATCATTAAAATTCATATAGCATTGTCCTTGATCAAAAGCCCTCCAGTGGGCCCCACGATGCCAGGCAGGTTTAATTAAGTCCCCATTTGCTGTGCTGGTCGTGCGAGGTCGCACCATCTCGGAAAGGTGAGAGGTTGCGCAATCTGGAACTGTGTCAAATTTGAGACCACATGTCTTCAGTTACTCAGCCTGACTGGTTACTTGGTTACTCAGAGCTGGCATCTTCACAGTCAGAGTTCTTCAAAGACGGCGAAGAAGTAACAGCAGGAGCTGGGTTCTCAGATACAGTCTTTCTTTCACCATCTGGATTAGAAGACCAAGTAATGAAATTACAAAAGTAAAAAGTGAAAAGAGACTCTGGTAACAGACTTCACAGATGCTGGGCAGTCACCATATGTCTCTTGGTGGACACAACGTGGAAAGGTGAAGCATCATATGGAGCATCAGATGTTCTCCTTCGCAGTTGGTGGGTAATCTCTAGATATCCTGTCTTAAATCTGATGTTCTTTGCATGTCGTCTCTTGTCAGCATAGACTTTCATCATTTCTTCATTAACCAAGTTCTTCATTCGAGTTGTATTATCACCTCCTTCTCTTCATTGGTCCATTGAGGTAACTTGGTTGTCATTGCTCTCCTGAACATAAAAGTAGCAGGACTTTTACCCAAGGTCAAATGAGGTGTTGAACAATAGGCTCGTAGGATGGAATTCAACACAGTTTGCAAATTTAGCCTCTCAAGAGTTGCACACTGTACTGCTTTCTTTAGCGTACTCATAAAATGCTCAACGAGACCATTGGCCTGCACCCACAATGGTGTACTCTTCTAATGCTTTACGATCAGATGCTCCAGAAAATCCTTGAAATCTCTACTGTTGAATGGCAGGCCATTATCAGACTTTAAAATGGATGTAACGCCCCATGTTGCAAAAATGCCTTCAAGTCTCTCAATGACTTGCTCATGAGTTGTGAATGAGAGAGCCTCTATTAATGGAAATCGAACGTACTCATCCACAATTGCTATCAAATTATGTCCATTGTCGAGTCTAGCAAAGAAATCAATGGCTATTCTCTCCCATACATGTTCTGGCATGGGAAGAGTATGTTGAGTAATGTTCGTATTGATGCAGTTGCATAGATGACAGGCCTTGAGTTCATTTTCAACCCTCTCATCTAATTATGGAAACCAGACTCGATCTCGGGCAGCTCTCTTGGTGGCAACCATTCCACAATGACCTTCATGAGGCACTTCAATTATCTTCTGTCTTAAACTCTCCGGAATTTGGATTTGCAACCCTCACATCATAACTCCTTTCTGAGTAATAGACAGTTAACCTTTAACATTTTGATACTTTTGGTATTCACCATCATTGGTGTGAAGTCGAGCAAGTCGGTTCAATGACTGATGTGTAATTATATCCTTCAACTTCAGCATGTCACTATCATGGCTTGTGCCAGTGATGATCTGGGCTAAAAATATGGCAGCTGGCTTATTTGACTTTACAATGAAATTAATGTAGGCTCCAGCCATCTTGAATGGAGTACTTTGACCTTGTATAAGCACTCTGGAAAAGTAGTTAGCAGGGTTTTGATCCTTCCCTGGATGATGTACAATGGTGTAATTATACCCTTCTAATCATAGACGCCACCATTTAATGGAAGGAGGCACCTTAGCTTTTGGATTGCCTAAGATAGTCAATAAAGCTTGATGATCAGTTACCAACATCAAAGGCTCTTGATACAGAAATACATGCAAAGGTTTACAAGCCCATACCACGGCCAAACTTTCTTTCTCAGATTGAGAGTCAACACATTCTGTTTGGGACAAACTTCTACTAGCATTTGGCACAATATTCTTTTGAACATGGGGTGTCTGCTGTGCTGTGCCTGGATAGCGCCTAACCCAACGGGGCTAGCATCAGCAAAAACCTCTGTATGAAGTTTTAGATTGAAATAGTCCATTTCAATAGCAGTTTCAATGGGTTGTTTGATTTATTTGAAATCTCTCTCACATTCTTGTGACCACGTGCATGAAATATTTTTCTTTGTTAACTTCTCATAAGGGAGTGCTTATGGTCGCAAAGCCTCATATGTATCTTGAATATTACGTGCCCATTCCAAGAAATTAAGGCATCATAAAAACATCATGTGGGGGATCAGCCTTAGACAACGCTTGTACTTTAGGAGGATCAGGTGTCATACCCCCATCAGAAAAGATATGGCCAAAGAATTTTAATTTCGTCTTGTGGAACTCACACTTGTTTGCATTCAAAGTTAGGCCTGGATCAGTCAGTAAGCGACATGAGTGAGAGCTTTATCATGCTCCTTTTGTGTAGCTCCGAAAATTAATTTGTCATCGCTGTAGTTGACTGCATTCACAACCAGCTCCATAGCTCATCAAACTACATCTTGGTAAAGTTCTGCAGCCAATGACACACCAAAACTGAGTTTATAGATATCAAAACAGACCTACACATGTAAAAAAGCTTGTACTTTAACTGCAATCTTCTTTGAGTTCCAACTGATGATAACTTTTATTCAAATCAAGGCGAGAGAATATCTTTCCACCATTTAGTTGCGTTATCATGTTAGTAAAATGTTGATCTGGATGTCGTTCTCATTCAATTGCCTTGTTCGCTTGGGGCATATCAACGCTTATACATACAGCTCTTTCAATGTCCTTTTTGGGCACTACCACTATGGGAGAAACCCATGGCATTGGACTAGTTGAACGCTCAATAATATCATGTTTAAGTAATGATTCAACTTCTTTTTCAACAACTTCCTGTAAATGAAATGCAACTCATCTATATCTCTGAGCAACAGGAGGACATTACCTTTAATGTAAAACGTTACTTTCATAGTCTTTAGCTATCTCAAACCATGAAACAATGAAGGAAATTGACTTACTATTTCATGGTGAGCATTCAGATTGTAATTCACAGAACTCAGTCCCATATCAACCGTGTTGCTGAAACTAAGCAGACATGCAATTGCTGCTGTACCTTGGAGCACATGGATGGGTGCTTGCACCTTGGTTTTCTTCCGTTTCATTGTCACTACAAATTAACCTTGAGTTTTTATGGGTGTTGATGCAGTCCAAGTGTATACTTTGGTTTTCAATGGCATAAGTTGAAGTAAGGTAAACAATTCATGATATTTCTCTTCAGGCATGATATTTATCGATGCACAACTGTCGATGATGAAAGGTATCGAGCAGTCATTTATTTATAACCTTATTTTCGGACAATGTTTGTATTACTTTGGTGCTTTGGCATGTCGACTTTTCTTTGACTGACATTTTTCCTTGCATGCGGCCAGTCCACCATGAGCTCTATTCTCTGAGGTGAACATTGACATGGCGCAACCGCCTTCCTCACTTTCACTGGATACTGAGGAGGACAAACTGTTTAACAATGATTTAGCTGACAATCGACTTCGTTCAGTGTCAATTTGCCTCAATTGATGTTGCCGGCTGGCCTTGTGAGGTTGCGTCGCACGTTGCCTCTGGAATGTTCTGGTGGCCATTTTGTCTTGCTTTTTCCTTTGCTTTACAATATTTCACAAAATGTGTCACAAAATAGTTCTCTTTCCCATAGCCTTTACATATCTGTCCAATAGCGGGATGTTTACCTTCATGTGGAAACGAAAATTCACATTTAAAATAGAACTTCTTTTTACTTGTAGACAGCACTTTGTGTCCTTCAGTCTTATGCTTGGGCTTACTTTTTATGCTCATGACTGATTCATTTGGGCACCTCTAGCCTCCATGTCAGTGGCTTGTCTTTCAGCATGCTCCTCAGCCCTGGCAGCTATTAAAACTTGCTCCAGACTGAGATTTTCTCTCAGCATTCCTCATCTGAATGAATCTGACAAGCATCCATCGTTAACTCTAAGTTGCATAGCTTCCTCATCACTAACTTTATTGCACTCTCCACATATTCATTAATGGTTTCACCAACTGTTTGGTGTTTTTAACTGACAATGTATCTTTCGTAATCAACTTTTGGTACTGGATTGAACTTTAGATTCAGCGTTTCTTTAATCTGACAATATGTAGTTTCTTCGTCAGTTCACATCATTTTTTAATGACTTTCTTTCACACCATCAACAGCAACATTTTTGAGATACTTGGTAATCTTATTATTGTCAGTCTCTTCTAGTGCATCAATGAAATAATCAAATGTAACTATCCATCTTTCACTAATATTTAACTTTTTGGCAGTATCAAAAGAGGGTGGTGGTTTCAGGAATGCAGCAGCGTTGTAGACCAGTGTGGCACTTATTGAAACTGTTGGTCATTCCTTCTGACTTGGTGTTTGCAGTTCATCTGTGAGACCTTGGGACGTGCTGGCCTCCAACTCATCTTTAATGAGAGCTGGAAACATTAGTTTCTTCACAGCCATCTGAAATATTCCACTATAACGAAAGTTGCTCTGGCTTCTTATTTGCTCTGTAAGCACAACCCCAAATACTTCTCTGTGAGCCACCTTCACCGAGTGCAGTAGTATGAGGACTTTATTCAGGGCATTTAATAAGATATTTTTCTTTTTACTATGTCAATTTGCTTTTTGTAACACTTGGTTGATCACCACCTTGCAGCGCTTCAGTTTGCAGCGTTATTTTGTAGGTTGTGATTATCAGCGGCTGTACTTCATAAACCAGGTTATTTCAGCTTCCAGCTGTAACTATCCATATAAGGTACACATTTATTGTACGTGGCAGCATGGTACTTTTATGTATGACTTGACCCTCAGGTTCTCGACCATCAACATGTAAATTCTTTGAAACACTTCCATCGTCTTCATGTGATTTACAGCGGCTGGAGTTGTGCTTTGACTCCATGTAAATGAAGCATTGACTCCGATCTTCGACAGCGACACATATGGCAAGCAGAAGCAGTTTGCTTGGGCCACGTCAAACTGTCTAGAAGAGCATGTTTTTTCTTTGGGTTCCTTACCCTATCACATCGCCATATGTAGAGTCTTCCTAGCCAGGATACCCACCAGTAAACACGTCACACATGGATCTTAGCATTACATGTCTTTATTTTGCTGCGTGTAACTGTGAACTCAGAATTCTAAAACAAGCTTTTATAGCATTGCGCTCTGACAACTACGTCACAGCTCTATGGAGTACATTAGGAGCCAAAAGGGTTCTGTTCTAAAATATCGCAGGACACTACACTTAAAACTGTTTTAAGCTGTAATTTTTTATTAGAAAGAAGTACCTGCATCATGTTTCATAACTTTGAAATGGTAATGATAAATCCTCTTTACTGATAAAGCAGGTTTACTGTTTTAGAAATGGCACTTTTAGAAAGTGGACATTTCTCTGGGCTTACTACTCTGTGTGCCTTGCATACCGTCTCCAATACATGTCCGGGATGGGTGACAGCTACACTTTATGCATTCCCTCTAGACAGCCACAACCACAGGAAGGGTGGGTGTGACAGAGAACCCATCTGCATTCATCTACATTTTGCTCTTCTTGGGCAGGAAGATGGAGGGGGAGCTGACACACCTGAATAGGCACTGTCCTTTTTCCCCACACAAAGGGCTGATTACCCCCCCACAGATAACTTGGCAGACAGGGCTGGGATGAAAGGGAACCTGTGCACTTGAAGGACCTGCTTTTATGTCACCCCCACTTCAAAGGCACATTTGGTTATAAGGACTGGAGCTCTGACCCTAACAAGCCAGTACACTGCTGGATCTGTGAAGAACTCTGCCAGGAGTAAGGACTGCTGTGCTTCAAGTATTACCACTTTGCCTGACTGCTGCTCTTAGGGAACTGCTTTCTGCTTTGCTGAACTGTCCTGTTGCCTGCTGATCTCTGCCATGCAGAAGACAAGGACTCGACCCATCTCATTTGAACTTACAGTGACTCCAAGGGTTTGTCAGCTTGCGCCCTGTCCTGAAGTCTCAGGGTCATCAAAGACTTCTTGCAACTCTGCAACTGCACCTGGATTCTGCCATCTGTGAGTCCTGCCCTGCCAAGTGGTGCCAATCCAGCTCTGTGTCCTTGAAAGGTGATTTCTGCTGACCAGAACAATAAAAACTGATGCAGTGACGACTTTGTGCCGATCAGAACTGACGCATTGCTTTCGACGCCGAGGCAAGAGCCGATTGGCGACATCTCCTTGATAGACTGCTTGGCTTGACACCAACAGACAGTGGGCATTGAGCTTGATGCAACACCTTCATCGTAAAGGGGTTGGATGCTGATGCCTTCTTCGACTGCGTGGATTGGCCCGAAGCTGCGATTCCATCAACGGGATTAATGACGACGCAACGCTTCCTCAGCTCCTTGCTTAAGTCTTCGACGTTGACGCTTCCTCCATCCAAGGTACTTTGTCAGTGGCAGGGCATTATGGGACGATCCATGCCAGATCAGTGAGTAATAAATGAGTGGCACCTGTTGCTAATTTATGCTTTTTCTTTATTTTTTCAGTGCCCTGGTTCCTAATTGGGACACCCATGCCTTTAATTTTTGTTGGAGGCTGTGGGATAGAGAGCCTTCTAGCTCGCTGCAAGGCAGGAGCCAGCAACAAGACATTTTTTTAAATCTGGATACCCTGGAGGATTTTTTATGGTTGGGGCCATGGGGGACGGGAATAGTTATTCTTTCTGCTAAACATTTGTGCTCCCGCCTGGAGGGAGCTTTTCTGTTCCCACCTGGTGCGGGCACAGAAGACTTCCCTACCCAGATGGGGGAGTCTTCTGTGCAGTGTCTCGCAATGGAGACCCTGGCACACTGTGACAGAGCCCCCCCTTTGGGGATGGGGTTTCGGGGGCATAGCATGGCTCATGGCGAAGGGCTAGACTCCCCCTCCTCTCAATTTAATGCACAGCTGCCCCAAGAGATGGGGCCAGAGGCCTCAATGAGGTTTGGGGAGTCTTGCCACACACCCCTCTCTCCTTATAAAGTTTTTGGCCCTAGAGGCTGGGGTCCCTGGGGCCTCAAGGATGCCTAGGAAGAGGGGCTGCAGACCCCTCTCTTCTTTTTAAAATATCTGTGTGCCCCTGCTGCCTCCCTCCTGCACTGAATAGCTAGCTGTCCCGGCCCCTGCAACCTGCCTGCCTGCACTCCGTTCTCTGTCTGCATGCCCCTGCCCCCTCAGGCCTGCCTTTCATGCTCCGCTTACTGCCCCTGTCCATGCTGGCATGCCCGTAATTGTCAGCTTACTGCTCCTGCACCCCTGCTGCCTGTCCAATGCTCTCTATGTGGGTGCTTCTGCACCCTCCTTCTTGTCCTCTGTGGTCTGTTGTGCTGTGCCTGCCACTGCCAGTCTGCTCTCCATGATCAGGTTGCTGCCCCTGCCCTTAACAACTCCCCCTCCACCTGAATCTGTTCTCCATGTGTGTTGCCCTGCCTTCCATTGTTCATTATGCTTCCCCTACCTATGACAGCCTGTCTCAATGGTCAGCTTGATGCCCCTGCCTCCCTCCACCAGCCCTCCATTTTACCTCTATGTGCCTTTAACCCCTCCCATCTGTTCTCTGTTGTCAACATGCTGGCCCTGCCGGCCTAACCTCTGTGGTCAGCATGCTGCTTCTTCCCCCTCTCAGCTGCTCTCTGTTCATACATTCCCTGTATACATTCCCCCTCCCAACTGCCCATATGGTAAGCTTGCAACCTCTGCTATGTCTGCCTGCCCTCTGTGGTCAGCTTGCTGCCCCTACCCCCTCCACTTGCCTCAGTTCTTCATGAGTGTGTATGATTCTGCCCCTCTCTCTTGCCCTCCATGGTCATTATGTTTTCTCTGTCTATAACAGCCTGTCTCAATGGTCAGCTTTCTGCCCCTGCCCCCCTCCCCACCCTCTATTTTCCATCTGTGTGCCCTTACTCGCTCCCGCCTGCTCTCCATGGTCAACTTACTGCCTCTGCTCATGCCGGCCTGCCCTCTGTGGTCAGCATGGTGCCCCTGCTCCTCTCCCCGCCCTCCCTTCACTATTTGTGTCCCCCTGCCCTCTCTCACCTAAGCTTTATGGTCATCTTGCTACCTCTGCCCATGCAGGCTTGGCCTGTGTGGGTAGCTGTTGCCTCCGCCTCCATACCCGCTCATGTCGGCTTGCCCTCTGTGGTCAACATACTGCTCCTGCTCCCCTCTGTTCACAGTCTGCGTGCCCCCTACCCTCTCCCACCATCATTTCATGGTCAACATGGTGTCCCTACCGACCTGCCCATCGTGTTCAATTTGACCCTTTCCCCTACCTTTTCTTCTCTGGGTGTATACCTCTGCTACTTCCCTCCGACCCTCCGTGGTCTGTTGTGCTATCACTGTTTATGTTGGTGGGACCTCTGTGGTCAGCTGCCCTACGGCCTCATCCCCCTTAGCCTCCGTTGTACATGTGTATGCCCCTGCACCCTCCCTCCTGCTCCCACGGTCCGTTGTGCTACCACTGCCCCTGTCACCTGCTTGTCTTAGCTTTTGAAAGCACTAACCATAAATTATATGACAAAACAAACCCCCTAATTTTGTTCATTTGTAGAGGAAATGCTTTAAGTATTACAGCTCTGAACCCAACAAGATGGCTTCAGGTGTGTCACATTTCTGTCATTAAAACAGAATGATAACGCTCTAGTTGTTCATTAGAAAACTGTGGGAATCTGCTGGTGCTGAAAGTACATTTTTGTGTCTGCATGTCAAAATGTTTTTCTTCCATTGATGACAAATACATTTGAGAACTCATAGAAATTGAGTTCTCATTTTCGCTTTCTCGAGCACTAACCATATATTCTGTGACAAAACAAAGACCTTTGTGATATACATTTTACATTTTAAATGGAAATGATTTAAGTTTTACAGTTTGAACCAGTCAAGATGGTTTCAGGTTAGCCACACTTTTGTCATAAATACACAATGTTAGTGCTCTAGTTGTTCATGATTACAATCTAGTTGTTCATTATCATACTGTGAGAAGCTGCATTAAAACACTGGGAAGTTAACTGACAGACTGCTGCTGGTGTTAAAAGTACATGTTGCGGTTTACATGTCAGAGAGCCAGATGGACGACCCTACCAATATGCGAGTCGCAAATTGCGTCGTTTTGCAACTCGCAATTTGCGAATCGCAAATTCGAATGTACAACAATGTCTCAGACACTGTTTGCGATTTCTAACGGGGCCGCAGATTGCATGCCTCATTAATATTCATGAGGCAGGTGCAATTTGCGACCCATTAGGAATGGCTAGCACTCCCAGGGATGGTGGCCTGCTGGGGTCAGCAGACCACCATGTCTGTGACTGCTTTTTAAATAAAGCAGTTTTTTTTAATGCCGCCGCTTTCCTTACAGGAAAACGGGAAACATTCAAAAAAGAAAAATGAAACGTTTCTGTTTCATTTTTTAAGGGCAGGCAGTGGTCCCTGGGAAACAATGGTACATTCCATTGTGACTCGCTATTAGGAAGGGACACCCCTTTCCAATAGTGAGAGGCGCAAACGCTATTTTGCGAGTCACCGACTCACAAAATACTGTTTGTACATGCCAAGACCCTTTTTTGCGGTCGCAAACGGGCTGATTTCCCATTTGCGACCGCATAAAACAGTCATACATCTGGCCCAGAATGTTTTACTGATATCGATGAGAAAGTTATTTGAGTACTCATAAAAAATGGGTTTGCATTTTAGCTTTCAAGAGCATTAGCCATAATTTCTATGAGAAAATGAAACCAATCATTTTGTTAATTTCTAAAGGAAATGCTCAATGTTTTTCTTCCTCATCCATGCTAGTAAAACATTTTAATGTGCACAGTTAAACATGTACTTCGAACACAAGCAGCAGCTTATCTCACGCCTTAGTAATTAACTTGGGCTTCACCACAGAATTCTAATTAACAACAAGAAAGCTAACATTTTGTATTCAAGACAAATGTGAGCCTCTCTTGAATACTATTATGTTGGAATAGGGGCTGTTGAATTTAAAACCTATTCTGAGGAGGGGCTGAAGTAAGTGAGCATTGAGATATTAATGCAGGTATGAGACCAGTAAGTTAAAAATGTGAAGGTAGGTATGGGTTCTCAGTAATTTAAAGCATGATGTATTTTTAAAGGGGCTAGAAAAAGTTAAAGCCAGAGACGTCTGCATAATTACAGCATCCCTTTCACACATCTGTGTAATCACCCTACCCATCTTCTAATTTTAAAATAGTAAAATATTTTGTACACATACTTTGTGCAGCAGACGGGTTGGCTCCCTGTGTATGGTTGGGCGCTGAGCCAATTTAGAATATTATTTTTTTTTAAACTGAAATTCAAGGGAAAAAAACAAAGTTTAAAGTGATGTTATATTTAAAATTATGTAAAATGTTGAACCACTCCAAATCCTCAAACTCACGGAATACGCAATATTAAAAGCAGGAGTTAGCACAACCAACAGGAACTTCATCAGTGCTGTAAAAGACACACGTATACATCACAATTAAAAAGAAAATTGAGACAAGACGTAAAACATTTTGTAATTATATATGTTCAAACTGAAAAGACACAAGTTTTGTCTGCAATCAACTCTTCCATAGATAAGAATAAAAAAATTCATTTAGCACAGTAATAACTGAGTAGAGGATAAGACTAATATACATTTGAATTGATTTACTATAAACAAAATATTGACATCTATAAATAATGAATTCTCATCTTACATAGTTCATATGGAACTTTCAAAACTTTTTCAAAAGTGTTCTTATAAATTCATTGCATTTCATACTAAAATGTGCATACCATAAAATTCATACACTTCAAAATATCGAAAAAATCTTCAGACAGAAAGAAGCAAACTTTGTATTGCATGGCAGTTCATCAATATGATCATAATCAAAAGATCTGTAAAATAATAGACACACCATATACTCATATTCCTTATGTTATGTTATGTTATATGACTTTTATATAGCGCAAAATCACCTTCAGGTCTCTAAGCGCTTCTAGAGAAGAGTGAGCGAGTCACTAGGGCAGAAATAAAATAGCAGCGGCGGAGACAGAAGATTACGCGGTCGCTAACGCCTCTCTAAATAGGAAAGTTTTTAAACGCTTCCTAAAGATGAGCAGAGCCGGTTCCCTGCGTAGGTACTCCGGCAGATCATTCCAGATCTGCGGGAGAAAAACAGAGAATGCTCTACCCCTTTGGATTTAGAGATGTACCTGGGGAAGCTAACCTGCAGGCCTCAGAAGATCGCAGAGTCCGGCCAGGAACATATTTCTCCAAGCGATCTTTTATAAACTTGGGTGCCTGACCATAGATTGCCTAATGGGCAATACATAGACCCTTGAACTGCGCTCGCTGTTTAATAGGGAGCCAATGTAGTTTATGTAACAGAGGGGTAGCGCGTGTTTTTCTAGGAAGTCTAAAAATAAGCCTGGCCGCATCATTCTGCACCACCTGCAATCTCCCAATAAGCTTCTGGGGAGGCCGATGTAAAGGGCATTCCCGTAATCCAGCCTGGAGATGACAGTGGCAGAGACAATTGACTGTAATGAAAATGTTGACAAGAGAGGAGCAAGTTTCCGTAGCTGCCTGAGTAAGCCAGTACAGGTTCCTACTACCGTGGTGACCTGGCAAGACATAGATAGTTCAGAGTCTATTTTCAGCCCCAGGCTTTTTACAACCGGGACTGGTACCGGGACTACACCTAGTTCCGGAGGCCAAAAAAGATCACACCAGGGGCTATTACTTGTTGGAATGAGGAGCAATTCAGTCTTATCCGGATTTATTTTCAATGAGTTGGCCGTCATCCAGTTCACAGTGAACCTGAGCAACTTCTTGGCCGACTCCTGGGCCTGGCGAGAGTTGTTAAGCCGGATAAGAAGTTGAGTATCATCGGCGTAATTAAAGACCTGACAGTCCATGTGAGTCAGAGTCTCCACAAGGGGTTGCAGATAGATATTAAAAGAAGTGGAGATAGGGCAGAGCCCTGAGGTACCCCACATGCCAGAGGGCCCAGATCCGATATCTGCTCACCCAGCTGAACTCTCTGAGTACGGTCAGACAGAAATTACTTTAGCCATTGGTATGCTTGCCCGCTGATACCCAGATTGGTGAGACGGTTCAACAGTATGTTATGGCTGACCGTATCGAATGCCGCTGACAGATCTAATAAAATCAGGGCACTCGGCTGTTTAACGTCAGCCATAACTCTGAGCTCGTCCAGAACAGCCAACATCACTAGCTCTGTACTATGATGAGCTCTGAAGCCCGTCACAGCCTGTCACATCACATACTAATATTTTTGGTATTCCAAGTAAAGTTTCATATAACGCATACAAGTATTATACTCAGACCCTCTATATACGGTGAGCAGACAAAATATCGAAAATAATATATCGATATACAAAAATATCGAAGTTAAAATATCGAAGGGACAGAATATCGAAGGGACAGAATATCGATGGACAGAATATCGACCCTAAGGTAAGTAATATCGAATTTTGTAATATCGATGTTACTAATATCGATATTTGTATTATTGTTATGTATTTTGTTATGTTTATAATATGTATGTGTTATATGTGTTTTTGTTAAGTGTTCTACTTTTTTAAAAATATATGTATACAATTTTTATATGTTAATAAAAAGAAATTTTAAGTTAATTTTTTTTTTTTTGTACTGTAGCGGGTTGTGGGTTTATAGGGGAATAGGGTGGGAAGTAATTTAATTATACTAAATTAATTATTAATTTTTAGGAATTATAAATTAATTTTAATTATTTTTTGCGTTTGAGTTCTGTAGCGGGTTGTGGGTTTATAGGGGAATAGGGTGGGAAGTAATTTAATTGTAATTAAGTTATAATTTATTTTAATAAATTGTTATTGATAATTATATAATTGTTAATTAATTAATAATTGTTAATTAATTTTTATTAATTGGTGATTAATTTTTATTAATTCATTAATTGATCATCATGTAATTTAAATGTAATTAACTTATAATTTATTTTAATTAATTGGTATTGATAATTATATTATTGTTAATTAATTGATAATTGGTAATCAATTATTATTAATTGGTAATTAATTATTATTAATTAGTTATTAATTTTTATTAATTGATTAATTGATCATTATGTTAAGTGTATTATTTTATCATTGGAGTGTGTTGTGCGTTTATAGGGGAATACTTTTGGAAGTAATTGAAATCTAATTAAGTAATTATTAAATTTATTTTTGGGTATTGATAATTAATTTATTGGATATTAATTATTAATAGGTAATTTTTTTAAATTACAATTTTTTGGTTCGAAAAATGAATTTATTGTTGTTTTATTATTAATTGGTAAATAAATATTATTAAATATTTATTGATAAATGTATTCAATATATTAAGAATTATTTATTAATTGATAATTAATGTTTAATTTTTATTATTATTGGTATAAAAAAGCATTTAATTGTTTAATATTAGTTAATTGGTAATTAAGTTTTACTAATTTATATGTTTTTGTTATTAAAAATATTTTATTGTTCAATATTTATTATTTAGTAATTAATATTTATTAATTATTATTTATTGGTATTTATTATTAATTTATTGTTAATAACTTTTCTATTGGTAATTATGTTTTTAATAATTATTTATTGGTATTGGTAAATAGTTTAGAGTTATTTAATAATTAATTATTTTTAAAAATTAATTTATTTATAAGTATGTTATTTGTAACTTCTACGCTATCCAACACTTCCCCTACTGTTGCACTCTCTGGAGTTGGAATAGTAATTTTTACCCCTATGCTATCCAACACTTTCCCTACTATTGCACTCTCTGGAGTGGGAATAGTAGTTTTTACCCCTACGCTATCCAACACTTTCCCTACTGTTGCACTCCCTGGAGTGGGAATAGTAATTTTTACCCCTACGCTATCCAGCACTTTCCCTACTGTTGCACTCACTGGAGTGGGAATAGTTATTTTTACCCCTACGCTATCCAACACTTTCCCTATTGTTGCACTCTCTGGAGTGGGAATAGTAATTTTTACCCCTACGCTATCCAACACTTTCCCTACTGTTGCACTCTCTGGAGTGGGAATAGTAATTTTACCCCTACGCTATCCAACACTTTCCCTACTGTTGCACTCTCTGGAGTGGGAATAGTAATTTTTACCCCTACGCTATCCAACACTTTCCATACTGTTGCATTCACTGGAGTGGGAATAGTAATTTTACCCTCACGCTATCCAACGCTTTCCCTACTGTTGCACTCCCTGGAGTGGGAATAGTAATTTCTACCCCTACTCTATCCAACACTTTCCCTACTGTTGCACTCTCTGGAGTTGGAATAGTAATTTTTACCCCTACGCTATCCAACACTTTCCCTACTGTTACACTCTCTGGAGTGGGAATAGTAATTTTTACCTCTACGCTACCCAACATTTATCTTACTGTTGTTTTTTTGGGGGTTGTAATAGTAGTTTTATTCCCTACGCTATTTAATATTTTTTGTATCATTTTAGTTAATGTAGTATATAATTAATTTTCAAAATATTAAAAGTAAATTTATTTTTTTAATTTGTTATTATAATTATTTAATTTTTATTTATGTTATTGTTTTATGTGTATAGATGTAATTGTAATTTATAATATTTTTTAATAATTTATAATTTATTAAAATAATTATTGAAACTCATTATAAAGTAAGTATATATATTATATATTATATGTATATGTTTAATTAATGTTTTATTTAATTATATATGTTACTTATTAATTTTAAAAATTATAAAATATTTTTAACTATGTTTATTTTAATTTTAAGTATTATTTAGTTTATTTTACATATTATTTTTAACAACAAAAAATAACGATATTTTTGATAACGATATTTTTGACAATCGATATTGTTTTTTCGATATTTTTGTACTTACATGTTGTAGATAGGATTTCGATATTATTGACATCGATATTTTTTTTGCGATATTTTTGTAGGTCGATTTTTTGACCTTCGATAATTTGTCAGTGATCCCTATATACTTGTGATCTACAATAAGGGTCATAGCACGTATTACCTTCTGCTGGAAATATGTTTCAGGCCATATTTATAAGGGGTTTGCATCATGCTTGCATCACGCAATGTGGCACATGAGCAACACAAACCCAAAATGCGAATTATGAAGCCACGCAAGGCCACTTTGTCCTTGAATGGCTTCCTAAATCAGGAGTAACGTAATGCAGCGCATATCGCTGTGTTGCGTTTCTCTGCCCTGAGAAAGCTTTCCATGGGCAATGCGTTGGTGTTCCCACACAACTCCAATGGCTTTTGACGCATTCCCTGATTTACCAAAATTGGTAGACATGGGAACGCACCAAAAAGATATGCCTTCCCAGGGGAGGCATAAAGAGGAGAAATATCTTTATTTCTCTTCATTACTTCCACTTTCTAGTTGTTCTGCATCCTGCAGCACACATAGAAAGAAGGATATGCTTCAAAGGAATGTTTTAGTGTAGGAAGGTGCCCCTTTCTGCAGGAAAACAACCCTCATACAACACAGGCACCCTTGCACCATGGTGCAAGGGTGCTTGCATTGGTGCAAGGCAGCCAAAACGGCACCAGTGCAGAGACAAAGGCAGAAATTCTTTTAAATAAGGTGCATTCCTGCCCTTTCCCTGTAACGCATGTAGCAAGGTGACTCACTGCGCTGCTTTGTATTACTTTGCCATAAATATGGACCTTCTTGTTTTATTCCCCAGTATGCCTGTTGGAACATGGGATTACAACTCATCCTTGTTGCCTCTAGTTAGATTTTTACAAAAAAATGCCCCAGTGTAAACAAGCATAGTCTTTATAAGTTCTTGATCCTTATATGCCCTTCCAATCTTTCGACCAAGTGGTTCTTTGTAAATACTACCCTCATATTGAGTAAATAATTGGAACAGTCCTTATTACAATCCATGGCCCTCCCCTGTGAACCAATAGGATTATTTGAGGCTTAACCAATTAAACAAAGAGTACTGGCTCACAAGTAGGTCCTTGAAATATCCCAGCTCATCCATCCAACATGGACAATCTTTCTACTGAATAGTGTAAAAAAGTCCTGACCTTTAAGTCAAATAATTGCATTCAACTGTTCATAATTTTGTACTAAGGTCCTGCCTGGTGAATCAACAGGATTACTCGAAGCTCAGATCTGAACTGGCACTATTGGCTTGCAACTAGGTCCTCCATAATTCAATGTTTATCCAACTCAGCATGTGACAATTAACGGATCACAAATCCTAAATTCCCCTAGACTATTGGTACACTCAAATATGTTTAAATAACGTGATTAGGGAACTCCAAATAGCTTCATTTATTTAGTAAGTTAGTGAACAAAAATTGGACACATACTCAAAGAAATACCATGTCTTCCCCAAACATGGTACAAATGTGCCTATGTTTAGTAGGCCTGGGTGGAGTTTGTGGTGTTCCGCTACGTGGAACTCCGCGAAGAGACCAAAAAACTCAACTGCGCTATATGGAGTTCTTCAAGCAGCGGAGTGCGTTACATCGCACCATTCACACTGATTTTTTGCACCGGGTGTTTGTACCATGCTGTAAAATCAGCGTGAATGCCACCAACCACAGGGCAGGAGGGCACTGCTGCTTTCTGCAGCTTGAGTAGATATTCGAGTGGCAGCTTCCTCAACGCGATCGAATGGTTTCTCAAGGCAAGCGGTAGCGAACATCCATGACTGTCGGCGCTAAGAAATATCACCGGGAGGTAGTCTGGAGTAAGATATTGCTTGCTTGCATTTCCAAACTTGTGTGTTGGGCGGAGTGGGGGAAAACTCTGCAAACTCCGCGAGCAGAGCGGAATTTCACACCCAGGCCTCATGTTTTGTATAATAATCCAGAATATGAAATCAGAAAATGCATACATATATTGTTGAAGAGTCACATGACCCATTAATAGAAGAGTAACTAACAAAAAATCAAAAACATCTCACATACCTTTCCATGAGTCCTTGTATGTCATTCACCTGGTACATGGTTAATTCTGTGTAATTTCTCAAATTAATTCGTCTCGGCCATTCAGCTTAAAGGCTAGATGCCATATTCAGCCACATTTAAACTCCTTCACCAGGAAGACTAATGTAAAAGGCAACAAAAGGGGTTGCTTTTCCTATACAGCATAAATAACGATATAGGGGTCGATTCCGAATCGGGCCGGAAATCTCTCCGACCGAGCCGGACCCGGAGAGATTTCCGACCGAATCGGACCCGTGCAGTCCGACCGAACGAGTCCGATGCATTCGTATGCCACCGGACACGAGTCGGTCGGACTCCCATTGAACTCAATGGGAGCCGGTCGTACAACGCGTACGCGGGCTCCCATTGCCTCAATGGGTGCGAGGCGGACAAGGGCGCCCTCTACAGCGAGTACGCCGCGAAGCGCTTCGCGGCGTACACGCACAGGTAGGGGGGACCCATGGGTCCCCCCTGTGTGCGCCGCGCGGGTACGCGTACAGGGGGTCCGACACCGACCCCCAAAGTACGGCTCCGACAGCGAGTTCGAGTCGGACGGCGCGAGTCGGTCGGAGCGGTCGAGGTGCGCATCGTACTTACCCGGCCGGAAAACGTCTCCATTGCGCGGTGCGACCGGGTCCGAGCGAGTCGGTCGGAGCGGTACGATCCGGGTACGAGTCGGTCGGAGCGGTCGGGTCGCCCGGACGAGTCGGTCGGCGACCCGCATCGTACTCGCTCGGCCGGACCCGCGTACGATTCGGTCGGGAAAAGGGCTCCGAATCGGATCCGGTAAAGCCGAATCCTATTCGGAGCCCTACCGGCCGAGATCGGAATCGGCCCCATAGAGTTATAAAAACAGCCACCATCTTTAAAAATAAACGTCAATGTCCTGACAACAAAGGGGCATATTTACGAGCCCCTTTGCGTCGCTCTTGCACCACGCAATGTGGTGCAAGAGAAACGCAACTAAAAATGAGATTGATGAAGCCAAGCAAGGCCACCTTGCGTAGCCCTGAGTTGCTTCATAAATCTTGCAGAATGCAATGCAGCGCAAATCTCTGTGCTGCATTACTCTGTGCCAGGGAGGCATTTTTATGGATGTTGTGAAGGTATTCCCCAGATTTGCCAGAAATGGTAGTCCTGCGAATGCACCAAAAACCTACGCTTTCCCAGATGAGGATTAACGAGGAGTAATATGTTTTTTTCTCCTCATTTTTCCTCCTTCTATGTGGGATGCATTGTGTAGCACACACAGAAATAGAAAAATGACCCCCTGGATTGTTTTTGTGCAGAAAGGGGCACTTCCTGCACAAAAACAATCCTCCTTACAATGCAGGTACCCGTTCACCATGGTGCAAGGGTTCCTGCATTGGCGCTAGGCAGCCAAAAGGGCGCCAGTGCAGGGGAAAAGGCGCAAATGCCATGTATTGCCTTAAATATGGCGCATTCCTGCCCTTTCCCTGTCACGTAGTGCAACGCAGCAAGGTGACTTGCTGTGCTGTGCTACAATGCGTGACTTGGCCATAAATATGGCCTAATTGTCTTCCTCATCTGCTGTTTCACTTTGTTGGAAAAGGTCTTCAGAAAATGAATAAATATATTATTAGTAATTCAAGTGCTCGATAAAACGAAGTGCAACTCCCAAAAAATAAATAACATCTCACTAACTTCCTTTCCATGCATTCCTAAATGTCATTTGCCCGGTACTTGCCTTAATCCTCAGTTCTTTCCGAAGTTCTTGCGTCCCAGCCGGTGAACATATAGACTGGGCACTGAAAGCAGATATATTTAAACCCCTTTACCCAGAAAATAAAAGTTGAAGGCAAAAAAAGTGATACTAACTACTTAGAGTTGTAAAAACGCTTGCCATCTTGAAAATAAAGTTGCTATAATGTCAAAATCAAAGTAATTCCTAACTACTACCGTCCTGCTGGGCTACAACCAAATGAATATAAGAGGTCTTAGAGCTCCATTTACAGAACTTGCTGCCTTCTTGGAAGTAGGCGTTAGTATCTCCACACATCAACACTTCTCCTATTAGATTTAATTATTGTATACGTTTACATAAACATTGTTGAAAGGAATCAAATCAAATCCACAACTTTTCCTGTCCTACCAAGCTGAGTACAAATGGAATAATAGTATATAGTAGAGTATATTCATATCATCAATTTAGAACAGAGTTTAGGGTGGAGGTTTTCAAACATTTTTGCTTTGAGCCCTCGATAAACAAATTGTTTTGAAGTTGCCCTCCCCTCTTGCCTGGGCATCACTCCAATCTCTGTCCCTTTCAGGAAACAAAAATGAGCTCTGGTATGTTGCCCTCATATTTGCAGCGAGAGTGCCTTTGACCCTAATGCTAGCAAGTAAAGGTATTCCAAATGCCTTTTTGCAAAGTAGGACAGTCATAATTGTGATGCAGTGGGTCTCTCACATCCCCGGGCCACATGAAACTGCTTTGCTAAAGATAGGAACTCCTTGAGAGGAATTCTTTGTGCTCTACCCTTTGTTAAACACATAAGCACCTATCTTGCCCTATGCCCTCCCTGTCATCTCTATGAGGCCCAAACTAAAGTGTCTGCTCTGTTTCAATTTCCCCTTCCTTAGGCCGTTGCTCCGAGGCTCAAAGCTACACTGAAGTAGCAAGGGTGTACTGGCCCTAATGCAAGCAAGGAAGGATAGTAAAATTGTCATAATACGGATTTAGTTGGTTCCTCACACTCCTGGGTCCCAGTACCACTGCACGTGCATCATCTGTGATAGCTACAGTCCTACAGGCAGGCTGTCTTCTCTGCCCACTCCTCTGCATCAGCACTCCTAGTCCTGAGTCCCAAAACAGCCTGCCTGCCCTGTTTTGAAGGGGAAAAAAACCCGCATCTCACCTCCCTGATGTATGGACCCTGTTTCCTGCGCTACAAGAGTGACCTGAATCCTAAAGCTAGTATGAAAAATGGGCTCCCACGCCCCTTTCTGGTAGTAAGACAGCCATACTTGGGGAGCAGCGAACCCTCACACCCAGTGGCTCAGTGCCAGTGCACATGCTGCACTAATGGTAGTGATGGCCCTCTATAAAAATAAAATAAACAATAAGCCCCTATATCTCATCCCCTTCTCTGGAGTTTCTCTCTGAAAAAAAAAAGCTATCTCTGTCCATTTGTAAACAAAAAATAATAGCCTTCACCTAGGACCCCCCTTTGTGCCATCATCTGAGGGCCCATGGATCCGGATGAGAGGGGCTCTGCATCTGAATGTGACCCTGCTGGCCTCCTCCCTGGTAGCCCCACTCTTTCCTGTCACTCTCTCTACTCCCCTCAAAGCATATCGGCATAGAAACAGAGAAGAAAGTGGGTGGGATCTTTGAGGGACAGCAAGCCCATGCATTTTTAATTTACAGAAACAGCTCCCGTATCTTTTCTTACAAATGACCCATGCCTGAGCAGTTAATGCAGACCTTGAAGTGGCTCTGGATGAAAGTGAAGGGAGGGGGCACCTGGCTCTGAGATTAAGGGAGAGACAGAGAACAAAAGAAGAGACAGGCCTTTTTTACCAGAGTGACTTCTACGTGAAAATAATTGAAATGTGTACAGTTGGTTAATGGGCAAATGTAAATTTTGCTTGGGTGCCAGCATAAGCTATAATTAATTAAACCACTTAAAGCTTCATTGTAAGAAAGATTTATTGTTTTTGAGAGATAATGAAAGTGTGCTACCAGCTGAGTTCTGGAGTGCGTCCTTTAAATGGACATTCTGGAAAAATGTTTGCACAAGACAATCTCTGAATACACATTGCGGAAATATACATTTTGAAAGCACAAGTGTTTTATCTTAAAAACAAAGGGGCAGATTTACAAGCCCCTTGCGCCACTTTAGCGCCGCCGTTGCGTCACTTCTGTGACGCAACAGCGGCGTAAAGCCAGCGCCATGCTGCAGGGTATTTACAACGTGACGCATCTAGGGAGATGCGTCACGTTGTGAAGCCTTCGCGCCACATGAAACCTGCGTCAGGTTTCATGTGGGCGTTCCGGAGCAGGGGGGCGTTCCGGCGCAGGAACGCCTCGCAAAAGTGGCTGAGTGAAATCTACTAGATTTCACTCAGTCACTTTTCCGACCCCGGTGCGTCTAAACCTTGCGCCTGCATGAAGCAGGCGTAAGGTGTGACGCACCATGTGCAAGATAGGCCGGGTCGGCACAGTGCTGGAGTTGCGTCGCGCCCGCGACACAACTCCAGCACTGCGCCAACGTTACTGACGGCAGATGCGACACGCATCTGCATTTCCTTGCGCCATGATGCGCCGCATTGTAAATGCGGCGCATCAATGGTGGCGCAAGGATGGTGATGCGTGTCGTAAGTTTCCTGGCGCATCCCTGCTGATTTGCAGGGATGCGCCAGTGATAACGCCGATTCTTATCTAATTATCTATAAGAACCTTCTGGTCGCCAAGATCTTTTCACCTGTTGAATAGTGTAAAGGAAAGAATCTCATCTGGTTATATATCAACATTCATTTTGTCTGAAAGGACCACTGACTCCGAATTCAAGTTTGAGAATTTATTATCGCCAAAAATAACTGAACGTGCAAGCACCTCAACACGAGGTTAAAGAAATAGATGGGCACTAATACAAATAATAATCTACGCAGGAATCTCATCCGACTCAGGATAAGGAGAATAGAAAGTTCTAGAAGGATCAACCAGACTATGATTGCTCCTATTTCTAAGTTACTCTTCATTGGCCTAAACAAGCTTAAAATCAATTGCTGTCCCTACACTAACGCTGAGTGACATCCCTGCATAACGATTTTCCCAGGCAAGAGTGAATAAAAAGGTGTCAGCTGTGAAGACTTCCTAAGAAGTGCAATCACATAATACCTAAGCTCAGCTCTGTCCTTCTCTCTGGTCTCCTCTACCTCTTCTCTGGCCTCCTCCCTCAGGGCACTATCCCTAATACAAAACCACAATACAATTGTACACGCCTTTGTCACGCCTCCTTGGCCAGGTCTTCTTTCTTGTGCTTTTCCATCGAAACGGTTACTTCATCCTGGACGGTTGCGATGACCTTGAGTCCCAGGCACCTTCTCCGCCGAAAGTATCATCCCTACATTCCATTTCACTCCCCGTACCATGCCTCCCCTCTCTCTAGCTTTCGAAAACAAAGAGTTAGTCTTGCTAACGAGACATGTGTCCTTGCACCTGCAACAAAAGATACTTTCAACAGAAACCTTCTACTGTGCAAATTAAATCTACCGTTTGTGCCCAGAGAGCCTTACCAAGAGAAACTTTTCTCGGCCTACAATATAAGCTAACATAAGAATATACCAGGCCTTCCCTAAGCATATATGTAGTCAGGCCTTTACATATAACTTTTAATCACACATCTTATGTTTCCCTATAAACATTTTCATTATGATTCATATGCAAACACTGAATTACATGTGCAATTTTAATATGGTGCACGTTTAAACTACTGCAATTACGTTACACACACGAACTAATTCCCCTATGCATTATATTCACACAATTCAATAAGCATTACATTACATCAATATCCTAACACCATTATGCTGCTGATTCGCTTTGTCTCAGCAAACTATTCATTCTTTACTAAACATACATGAATATGAAACTGGATATACGAATATATGTCTAAATACAAGTGGGTGCGGCCTATCAATGATTATGATGCACCCCTACAATTCACAAGAACATTTAGCTCTATCAGTTCCCCCTTTGATGACTCCTGTCATCACATTTCACTCTACTCCCTTGGAGAAAGAACCGACCTAAACAGAACTTGTTGCCATCTTCCCTGATCTAAATTTCTCCATGCTCTTGAGCCTTTGATACTGATTGTCCTGCAGTCTTGCCAACTTCATGTCATTTTCCCTCAAAGCTCTCTTGACTCGGCCTGCTCGATACCACTTGTAGGCCTTGATCACAATCCACAAGCCAGCCACACAAACCACCAAAATAAGGAGTGGTCTCAGGAAGTACCCAAGGAAACCCTTTCCTAGGTTCGCAAACCAACCTCCCACTTGACCAAAACCCTTTCCGACCTTTTCCCAGGCCCCTTCTTCGGTCAAATCCGCTATCTTTGTGTGGATCATAGTG
Organism: Calotriton arnoldi; assembly: GCA_963921515.1. Lineage (NCBI taxonomy): Eukaryota > Metazoa > Chordata > Amphibia > Caudata > Salamandridae > Calotriton > Calotriton arnoldi. Next base: position 109,114 of record CAWUFW010020458.1, on the reverse strand, counting down.
ATGTTACTTATATATTTCTCCAGATCCTTGCTACGGTCTGGTATATAAGTGCAGCACTCTTGAACCTTCAACATTTTACAGACTCCGCCCTCTTTTGCCAATAGGACATCCAAAGCAAGGCGATTCTGCAAAACCATTCCCCTTATTGACAACATCTCTCCTTCCACCAACACCAACGACTTTGCTGTGTTCATCGAAAATTCATCCACCACAGTCGCTAACCTCCGGATCTTCACGTCATTCAAGACTACCCCTAGACTAGGTATCATAGCTCCAAAGATATCCCCCACAACGATCCCTGCACTTGCAGCTCTTCTCGTTCTTGAATGCTCTCCACCCTCTAGAAGATTTAAATCCTCTGTGTGGTAAATCTTTGGAAATATTATTGACAAATAACATGTTCCATACCAATTTGCAGGCAACCTCACATAAGCATTCTTCCCACATACGTAATACACCGTAGGTATCACTTGTACAGGACCTTGGAGAAAATCTTTTGCTACATCTGCCATGGTGAAAACGTGATCACAAGTACTTTGTCCCACTGGAACCTTTTCGTAGTAAGTCTGATAACGCCTTATACACAACTTACCCCTCTGCTCCTTATCTAACGCTATAGGACCATAGCTTCCCCTGGTCTTATGCAACCGTTCTTCCTCTGTCCAATCTGTCCTGTGATGCCCGTAATCTCGGGATTCAGTCAGCCTTCTATACCTATCTTCAACTTGATCTACGAACTTTCTCTCTACATCCGACATCAAACAAGTCAGATTGTTTCTGTGTGCGAATGCTGTATCCAATTCCAAACTCGGTATGAAGTACTTCCTCAGTCTGTCCTCGGTCTTATAATAGTCATACTTATTCAAATGCTTGTAAGCTGGGACTTCAGGAAGCACTGCATCGAAATTGGAAAAGAAATACTCGAACTGATCTCTCTCATAAAACAAACTAAGCAAAAGACTACATGAAATACCATAAGTCAGTGGAAGATGGTGATACCTAATACCCTCATCCACTGAAGTAGGCAACTGCATACACACATAACAATCTTTCGCATCCATCACGTCAACATACTCATACAACAACTTAGCATATGCATTCAACTTAAAATCCCCTTTAGATAAATCTACATGTAATCTACGACTTTCTTCTAATAACAAAGCTCTATCAGCTGCCCTGTCTACCCCCTTCTGACTAGGTGTGATAGGTGTAGGTGTCCCTGTCACCTCCTCTACTTCTTGCTCATGCGAACCAGTGTATGAGGCTATAACTACTATGATTATAGAGATTATTACACTACTTATAAGGATGCCTACAATCCACTTTGATCTACAATTGGGATCTCCCGGCTCCATGGTTTCGAAAGTTCTCAAAAAGTCTTGGTTATCGCAAAGAACTCTGAAAAAGTCTCTGTCCTTTATTAGTGACTTGCTTAACCAGCTCGAGCAACCATGAAATCTCCGGACTTTCCCTTTCCGATCACAATCTTATTTACACAGTCCAGAAAAAGACTTCCCTAGTTTTCGTTCCTCTTCTGTGGAAAGTCCCTAAGTTTATTCTTCTTCCACTCGGACCTAGGTTATCTTCTTCTTTTAGACTTTTATTTACAGTTCATAACTGATCCACAATGAGATCCTCATTGAGCAAGACCAGAACGTGATACAAAAGTTCAAGACGCAAAATCAGCACTTCATGTGAAAACGGCTCAACTCCAAAAGGCGGAAATTCGAGTCGATGCAAAAGCAAGTTTCGGACTTCACTCAGAAGCAGGGGATTCGGAACCGTGAGTGTCAGTGTTCCTTCTATCTCGAGCCCTGGCATCCGCAGCACCACCTTCACCACCACATTCGGGCTCCGACTGACCACTTGCACTGACCTCAGTCTTCCCGTACTCACCACCCCCTGCATCAAACACAGTGTAAGTCCACTCAGGGGTAGAGTATCTGCGACAAGGCACTCTTGTTCTCTTTGACCTTCGCCGACTGTCCTGTGCTTGGTCCTCGTCACTTGCTTCCGTTTCAGATACTTCAGACACTGGAGCAAGGTCTCTTTCAGGTGCTAACCTCAGGTTCAGTCGCCTCTGTCTTTCAGGCCAACTTTCAGCACTTCTGTTCGTTCGTCTGCCTTCCCCTTCTATACCCAGTGCACTACTTCCTCTTTCTGCTGAATCTGACTCTTCTCCGCCCACTGCACCGTTTCTGTCCTCGGTGTCTGAGTCAGGGTTCGAACTGTGGAAACCCCCTTCAGCTTGCTCTAGTGCACCACCAGCTGTGTCAGCGACCCTTACAGCTTGACGTGTCCTCCCATGTGGCCTTGCCACATCAGCTGGATTTTCATTTACGAGAGGAGCTGTTTCTTCCAAGGGTGCTGAAACTCTGCGGGTATGGGAAGCATGCACCCAGTTCGGCAATCCTCCACACTTCAGCTGCTGTGTTCGTGATAAGTATCACCTGATACGGGCCACACCAGCGGGCATCCAAGCAACTCTTCCTCACGTGCTTTCGGACGAGTACCCAGTCACCGGGACACAAGTCGTGGCATAGATCACTCGAGGCTGGGACCACTGCTGCTTGCACCTGCTGGGATACAGAACGGACCACATCAGAGAGTCCTTTACAATAATCAAGAATCAAATCATCAGTGATGTTTATCAAGGCTGTAGCTGGTACTGCTGGCAGTCTCATTGCCCTCCCCATTAGTATTTCATGGGGGACAACCCGGTCTTTCTGTCTGGGACACTTTGCATGCTCATTAGCACCAAAGGCAAGGCGTCGGGCCATTGCAGGGATGTCGAAGAACACATTTTTGCCATCCGGGCTTTCAAAGTTCCATTAACTTGTTCCACCATCCCAGAAGCTTCTGGTCTGTAACTACAATGAAGTCTCTGGTCTATGTTCAATGCAGCACAAAGCAACTTCATGATTTCGCTATGGAAGTGCCCTCCTCTATCTGATTCCAAAGAGGTCGGGATCCCGAATCTAGGGATGAGCTCCCTCAACAGTAATTTAGCCACTGTGAGAGTGTCACACCTGCGTGTGGGGTAAGCCTCCACCCACCGTGAGAATACACATACTAGCACTAAAATGTACCTCAATCCATTGCACCTAGGCATCTCCACGAAATCCAACTGTATTCTATTGAAGGGCCCTCCCGACCTTCCAATGTGACTCAATGTAACTACAGTTTTCTTTCCAGCATTCATCTGTTGACACGTAACACACCTCTGGCATACCATCTCAGCCATTGCTCGGAACCGTGGGTTATACCACGTCTGTCTAAACACTCTCACCATTGCGTCTCTACCAAGGTGTGCCTGTCCATGTATCAGTCTTGCCATCGGACTCAGCAATTCCTCAGGCAACACGGCTCTCCCATCGTTGGATACCCACACATCCACATCTCCTCTCCCGCACCCAGCTTTGATCCATCCCTCTCTCTCCTGGACTGAAACTTCATCCTGCAATCTCTTAAGCTCTTCCCAAGTGTCTGCCATGGCCAACATTATGCTGAGATCGGTTCCTTCTTGGCTCTCTTCTATCTCTCTTCCTGTGAATATGCATCCTTGTTCTGCACAGAAGCGGGCTACTTCGTCCGCGTAGTTATTACCCAAGGATACAAAGTCCTCCCCCTTCCCATGGGCTGAGCATTTTACCACAGCAATTTCTTTCGGATGCTGTAATGCATCTAACAATTGTCTTACATATTCTCCATTACGAATGGGTGAGCCAGATGATGTCAAAAATCCCCTCTGAGACCATAACTGCCCGAAGTCATGCACCACGCCAAAGCCATATTGGCTGTCTGTGTAAATCGTGATTCGAATTCGATCAGCGGCCAAACAGGCACGGGTCAAGGCAATGATTTCAGCTACCTGCGCGGAGCGTACTCCTTCTAGGCAAGCAGCCTCGACCACTCCTGAAATGGTACATACAGCAAATGCTGCTTTCAATTGCCCCACACTGTCTCTTAAGCATGAACCATCGACAAAGAAAATTTCATCTGGGTCAGTCAGTGGTTCATCGACAATGTCAGGTCTCGGTTTGGTGCAAAGTTCGGTCACATCGAGACAATCATGGTCCTCACAATCTTCATCATCTGTGTTCGGTATAGGCATTAATGTCGCAGGGTTCAAGACGGAGCACCTTTTCAGAGTCACATTCTCTGCGGCAAGTATGACTTGCTCGTACCTCGTTAACCTATTATTCGTTAGGTGCTGGGTCTTGGTCCTGGTCATCAATAACTCAACCGAATGTGGCACATGTACAGTCAATGGATGTCCCATTACAATGCTTTCACATCTTTCAATGCTGACACCTGTTGCAGCAACGGATCTTAGACATCCGGGCAACGCAGAAGCTACTGGATCTAAAGTAGCTGAAAAATAGGCAACTGGTCTACGGACACCTCCATGATTCTGAGCTAACACTGCTAATGCACATCCTTCTCTCTCGTAACAAAACAATGAAAAGGCCTTGTTGTAATCAGGCATCCCCAGTGCGGGAGCCCTGCACAAATCATCTCTCAGCTTCCGGAATGATATCAAGCACTCCTCGTCCCATGGTACCGGATCACTCACATCCTTGTGCGTAAGCCTCTGCAGAGGCTTTGCTCTCAAGGAGAAACTAGGAATCCACTGTCGACAATAGCCAACCATTCCCAGAAACATCCTAACTTCTCTCTGTGTGGTGGGTTCTGCCATGCTCATTATTGCCTCTATTCGATCTGGTGATACCTTCCTCTTGCCTTTCTCCAATCTGTGTCCCAAGTACTGTACCTCATTCAGACAGTACTGCAGCTTGTTCGGGGACACTTTATGTCCGTTCTCTGCTAAGTGGTTCAACAAGGCTACTGTGTCAATTCTGCAAGCATCTTCTGTTTCTGAGGCAATGAGCAAGTCATCTATGTACTGCACGAGAACTGAGTTCTGCGGCAACACAAGACTCTCAAGGTTCTTCTTCAGGATCTGGTTAAAGATCGATGGACTTTCCGTATACCCTTGAGGGATACGACACCATGTTAACACGCGATTTTCTAGCCTGAACGCAAAAAGAAATTGGCTTTCCTCGTGGAGCGGTATCGAAAAGAAGGCTTGACACAAATCGATAACCGTAAACCACTCGGCTTCACATGGGATCTGGAACAGTATTACTGAAGGATTCGGTACCACTGGACAACAAGGGACAACTATCGTGTTGACCTTTCGCAGGTCTTGCACGATCCTGTACTTCCCGCTCGGTTTCTGTAGTCCCATAATGGGTGAATTACAGGGGCTACCTCTAATCTCTTTCAGAATGCCTTTCTCAATAAAGGTCTTGATCACAGGTCTTATCCCTGCAATTGTTTCTGGCGACAGGTTGTATTGAGGTGTCCTGGGGAAATCAACATTCTGTTTCACCTCTATCCGCACTGGTTCAACCCCTCTGATTAAACCTATTTCATCGCCTGCGAAATCCCACACCACAGGCGACACTGCGTCTCTCAGATCATGTGGAAGTTCTTCCACAGTCACCATTGGGTACAGATCTATACATAAATGCTGATTGGTAATCTTAAAGTCAGCATCATCATCTCTCGTCTGGACCTCTACTCCATTGGGCGTACAATAAATCGTGCAGTTCAACTTGCACAACAGATCTCTTCCCAAAAGACAAACTGGACTCGTATCACACACTACAAACTGATGTCTAGTTTGGAAAGTACCTATCTTTACTAAGATCGGTTCTGTCAATGGGCTGCTTATTTTCTTGTTCGCTACTCCAACAACCTGGATTGATTGTCCCGAGAGGGGTAGGTTAGGGACTACTGCTGATCTTACAGTAGACCGGGTAGCACCAGTATCAACCAAAAGTGTTGCAGGATTGCCCTCAATCTCTGCCTCTACAAAAGGTCCTCTCTGGTCTACCTCCAAGACCGCTCCAAGTGTGCAGTCTTCCTCCCCCTCAGGCACCGTCAGGATAAAGGGTCTAAGCTATTCTCGTCGTAATCTTCGAACAGGGGCATCTGTTGGTACGTTCGTGTTCCTTGTGAAATCCTCGGAGCTTGGGGAACCTGGGCGTGAGAATTGTAAACCCCCCTTTCATCGTTCTAGGCCTCGTTATTGTGTTAACTACCTCTTGCGCGGGTGCCTGAGCCCCCTCTTCCTCTTCCTGCAACTGATTAGCTGGGTTCAAAGGACACTCGCGTTTCCAATGTCCGACCTGGCGACAAAGATGACACGCAGTGGTCTTCTTCAATGTGGCCACGTCCACTCCTGTCTTGGGGTCTACTGGTTTTCCCTTTCCCTGTACCTGCCCATTCTGGTTTCCCTGGAAATTTCCTTGCTTTCTTCCTAAGGTCCCTCCACTAGGCTGACTCTGTGCTGTCTGCATCTGGACAAGCATCAATTTGTCTTTTAGCTTTCGATGTTTCGATTCCACCTCATCACTACAGTATCTCGCATACCGCAATATTTCATCTAGTGGCTTGTTCTGCCAGCAGATCAAATGGTGCTGTATCATGAGGCTGATTTCCACTCTCAGACCCAGTACAAACTTTGAGACAAACTGTCCCATATCCTTGGGGTCCAAGATATCTAACCCACTATACTGTTTAAAAGCTTGCAAAAGTCTTTCATAATATTCATGCACCGTTTCCTTGGGTTCCTGTACAGTCCGATCTATCTTAACCCAATCTATATCCTGAGGTGAAATCTTCAATTTCAACCATGTAATCACCTGCTCATACTTTTTCATGACTAGCGGTGATGGACCGTTTGTAACCGCCTCTCTATCCGGTTCCGAAGTCGGCCACTCAATAGCGACTTTACAAGCTGTCCACAAATCTCCCGGTACCACTATGTCAAACAAAGTGTTCAAATCAATCCACAATACTTTTGAAATTTTCACAAACCGCTCAACCTGTTTGTACCACTCCACCGGTTTTTCCCTCAGCCGAGGAAAATCATTTGTAAATGCAGCCAAATCACCTCTATTCCACGGCACATGCACGTACCCTCCATTCTGTACTTCCCGTAAAGGAAAATTTCCAACACCCGTCGCCCCCCTCCTGGCGGCGGCGTTTCCCCTTCTGCTCTCTTTACTGGTTTCTTTTTGGACCACCTTTCTTCCCATTTGTCCAACAAAATCCATATTCTCATTCCTATAATCAGGTCTCTGGTGTGTGTTCTTAATCCTGTTATTCTTTTCTCCTCCAGCTCCTGATCACTGTACTGTAATCTATGTGGTCCCTGTAACGCTTTAGTTTTGTTCAGGTCCACTTCATATCTTTTGGCCAATTCCTTCAATCTATCATGTGCCATTCTAGCTTTTCGAGTCACATCTTTTGCTACAAACAGCAGCTCATCTGATCCATAAATTTCTATCCTTTCCAAAGGCAGACCCCCACTGATCATTTCGTCTACCTCTGCTTTCAACCTCACTACGTCTAGCAACCTTGCCTGTACTGCACTCCTCAGTACTTCTCGACAACCCGAGCCATCCCGCTCATTACAGTCACTATTCTGTCCTTGTGACCTATTCCCTTCCATCATATTCCTGGAACTTGGTCTGTCTTCCGAGACGTTCTGTGCCCTATCCCCTTGCATCCTATCCTCTTGGTTCGTTACTGTTGGTGTCCACTCCCTCAAAGCTGACTTAGATTCCCGCAAAGACCTCGGTCTTTCTGGTCTCTCCTCTTCTCTCCTGAAGGAAGAGTCCGCAGTAGCCGGTAACGGCGTACTTGTCTCCATTGGTCTTGGGAAATGAACCACCCTCACTCCAAACCCATTCCCACTCTCACTGTTTCCTTCCTCCCTTCTCGTCGGTACGGAGCTCCCTTCTCTCACTCGGTCTGGGTCATATACCGGTACTATAGGGCCAATGGTAACCGGTACTGTCAAGGAGTCCGGTAATCTTGTGTTCCCCGCAGGAGGCTGTGTTATCATAGACGCCGTTGCCCCCTCCGTTCCTGTGGAAATCCTTCCCACCACTCTCATGCTAGTCTGGTTCTGGCTCTCATCAACTATTGCCACTGCTGGGGTCGTCTTTCCCTCTTCTGAATCTGGATTAAATGGTGGTGGCCTCTCTGCCAACATCCTATCCAACAAGCTGTCATCTAGATCACTGTCGTCCTCATCGATTCTTATTATTTTCCCATTTTGTACTAACAATGGGTACAACTTATCTCCTTCGATCGTTTCCACTCTCCACCTTTTCTCCAATGCATCCCACCTTGCATCTTGAAATGCCCTGACCGATTTCTTCACCCTTTCTTGACATCTGTCCTTCTTCCTATCATACGCTGCTCTTATCCACGCATGTAGTGCCTCAAACTGTGTTGGTCTAGGTAGTGGTCGTAATGAAGCCATTACACTTTTTAGCTGGTACAGCACCTCTAACCTGAAAGTACCATATCGAGGGAACGACAATTCTCCTTCTGCTTCTGTCATTTTATGCCAATTCTCAAGCCAAATTATAGTATGCAATCCTACATTCTTTGCCATATAATGTGCTGGTGTATCCTCGGGAGGAGCTTCCTCTCCTTCCCGAACCACCACATGTCTATCACCTCTACAAAGTTCCCGTAAAGCTTTAAAACATTTCATGATGAATCAACTTTTTTGTTTACACTCAAAATGTCCGCTTTTACTTCCCGATTTCAATCCACCAACACCAGCCGGCCTATCGCAGCGCGGCACTTGTCTGACGTCACTTTTCCTCCGCTCGCAGCAGTTCCCCTCCTTTCTAATTCACTTGTTCTCACTCGCATCTGTCCCAATCATACTCTGAAATAATGTCCGTCCTACCGAACAATTACCTCTCTGACCGTCAGTCTTACCAATGACCGATCAGCCTCTTGAGCTTGTTGACCTCAATCTGGCAATCGTCTGTCCGCGAAACGACCGGACAATCGCCTTTAGCACACTCGATAGGATTCAATCACTCGATGTTCTGCACACAATAACCTACGACCTGCGTTGGTTATTCACACACTCACTCATGTGTTCCCTATCTTCAGTGGGTCTGTCAATGACGTCTCGTGACCCCCACAACTCTGGTCAACGTTCTCAACTCTGGGTGTATTCTACACCACAATAAATCTCCCGGTCCCGCGCGCGCTCACGGTCCGTTTCTCAATCACACAACTTTCGTTCCAACTCCGCAAGACATCACACAACAATAAAACACCGCAATCTACCAAACATCACTCTTTTCATACTCACTCTACTACGAACTGCTACTTCCGCCGCACCGGCACTCTCCGTCAGTTTTCCACGACCTCCGACATCCTTCTCCCGCGGTCCTCTGGATCTGCGTCACTCGGGCTCTATGGGGCAACTTAATCTCCTATCTTGCTCTAGATCTCCCCTTACCATCAAAGGTAACCATCCTACTCTGCTACCAACTGATAACGCCGATTCTTATCTAATTATCTATAAGAACCTTCTGGTCGCCAAGATCTTTTCACCTGTTGAATAGTGTAAAGGAAAGAATCTCATCTGGTTATATATCAGCATTCATTTTGTCTGAAAGGACCACTGACTCCGAATTCAAGTTTGAGAATTTATTATCGCCAAAAATAACTGAACGTGCAAGCACCTCAACACGAGGTTAAAGAAATAGATGGGCACTAATACAAATAATAATCTACGCAGGAATCTCATCCGACTCAGGATAAGGAGAATAGAAAGTTCTAAAAGGATCAACCAGACTATGATTGCTCCTATTTCTAAGTTGCTCTTCATTGGCCTAAACAAGCTTAAAATCAATTGCTGTCCCTACACTAACGCTAAGTGACATCCCTGCATAACGATTTTCCCAGGCAAGAGTGAATAAAAAGGTGTCGGCTGTGAAGACTTCCTAAGAAGTGCAATCACATAATACCTAAGCTCAGCTCTGTCCTTCTCTCTGGTCTCCTCTACCTCTTCTCTGGCCTCCTCCCTCAGGGCACTATCCCTAATACAAAACCACAATACAATTGTACACGCCTTTGTCACGCCTCCTTGGCCAGGTCTTCTTTCTTGTGCTTTTCCATCGAAACGGTTACTTCATCCTGGACGGTTGCGATGACCTTGAGTCCCAGGCACCTTCTCCGCCGAAAGTATCATCCCTACATTCCATTTCACTCCCCGTACCATGCCTCCCCTCTCTCTAGCTTTCGAAAACAAAGAGTTAGTCTTGCTAACGAGACATGTGTCCTTGCACCTGCAACAAAAGATACTTTCAACAGAAACCTTCTACTGTGCAAATTAAATCTACCGTTTGTGCCCAGAGAGCCTTACCAAGAGAATTTTTTCTCGGCCTACAATATAAGCTAACATAAGAATATACCAGGCCTTCCCTAAGCATATATGTAGTCAGGCCTTTACATATAACTTTTAATCACACATCTTATGTTTCCCTATAAACATTTTCATTATGATTCATATGCAAACACTGAATTACATGTGCAATTTTAATATGGTGCACGTTTAAACTACTGCAATTACGTTACACACACAAACTAATTCCCCTATGCATTATATTCACACAATTCAATAAGCATTACATTACATCAATATCCTAACACCATTATGCTGCTGATTCGCTTTGTCTCAGCAAACTATTCATTCTTTACTAAACATACATGAATATGAAACTGGATATACGAATATATGTCTAAATACAAGTGGGTGCGGCCTATCAATGATTATGATGCACCCCTACAATTCACAAGAACATTTAGCTCTATCACCAGGAATTGTAAATCTGCCCCATAATCTTCTTACAGCCCCCTATCTTATAGCATGCGTAGTATCATTTTCCAATAATGAGTTACACATTCATAGTGCTTTCTGTCACAGCCGGGTACCTCATAGCACTATAAATACACAAGCCACTATTCCCCACTGCTCCAACCAGGATTCAATTTTGCCCTGACACACATGCAGGCATCTACAGTGATTACATTAACCAATTGAAATTTCAAAGATAAAAGACTTCATTTCCTACAGATTAGTTTAACTAGCATTTTTTATCATTTATGGTGAGTGCATTAACAAAACAATATTTTGTTCTTTTAACCATGTCTTTGAACCTGTCACCAACCACACTGGCCTCTCCCCATGGCACTCAGGAGCATAGTTCCAGTACCTATTTCATGCATTTAAACCTGGAAAGTAATAAAGACAGACTGGAAATGCACCAAATAACAAGGGTGTGCTGTCAGGTCATCTTTATTTCCAAGTATTGCTGAGTCATTTGCACCTCCTTGAGAATTTACCCATAGACCCCCGGGGGCACGCCCCACAGTTTAAAGATGTCTGCTTTAGGGGAGCTATTGCCAGTACAATGTGTCATCCAACAAGGCTGATTTTATCAACTAAAACTCATCCTAGAACCTACAATTATGCATGTCTTATTATCAAGAGTTCTGTTTTTTAAGATATGTACCCACACAGCCAAAACATTGTCATTAATCCTCTGTGTCATCCGTGTTCTATAACCGCAGTGTGTATCCATATGAAAACAATCTAAATTAGCTTACATTAATAAGGGAGGATTATAAAAAATAATGTCATTTTTTAATATATTTGACACATCTCAACAATACGTAAATGACAAATCCATCTTGCCTTGACTTGTCTGAGATTCAGTTCCCTGTCTACAACCCTTGGGTTGCGAGCAATAAATTGTATACCATGAAAAGTAAAATCCCCTTGTTCTGGATGTTTGTATTGTATAGGAAGAGCCGGGATTAATGGGCATCTACGTTCTTAATTGTCCCAGCATGTTCTTGCCTCCTTAACTTTAAAGGTGTTATGGTTCTATGGTTCAAGAGATAAACTTGCATTTGCAGAAAATTACATAAACCACATAAGTGTCCTGTGCTGCTAATAAATTGTTCTACTTTGTATACAATATACAATAGGTGAATTATACTGAAACTCCAACATTTTGTTCAGTCCACATTTGAACATATTGCTATTTCCCAATATAAAAATACATTTCAGGGATGTCAGAAGCCAATTAGTTTTAGGTCTACTGGCCTTAGGAAGTTGCTATTGATCTTATCTTTAATGGTAGCACCCTACAGTACGGATTCTTTTGGTGTTGTAGATATAATACCTTAAAATCCTAGTACCTCACTCAGAAACTGTCAATGTTTGTTTGAAGCTCTATTAATGTAATTACAGGCAGAAACATAGGTGGTAATGAATACCAGTCTGTTTTTCACTTCATGTTTTACGGATTCTGTCTCAAACCTTTTTTTTTTCATTTGATCCGTGGTTCTGGGACCCACATCTTGGCGTACCTTTGACACTTAGGCCTGATTATGAGTCTGGCGGTCCACGGACCGACAGACTCAGGGGGCACGGCGGTGGCGGTCTTCCAATAGCCCTATTGTGAGTCGGGCAGTGGGACCGCCACAGTCACCAGGGAACGACCATTCCCTGGCGGTTTTGCAGCAGTCAGGAGGCTACAGCGCCAAGCATATTGTGCGTTTCCTTGCCGTTGCCAGTGTCATGAAGGTTCCCCCTCCATGAACACTGTGGCGGAGAGGAAACAAAGGGAGCCCTGTGCCTCTCCGCATGGGGAAGCACACAGGGGGGCACAACATGTGTCACCCCTGTGTGAATGTGCCCCAGTTCTTGCACGGCATGGTCTTTTTAGTCCAGGCTGTGCAGGATCTGTTTTTGGCATTTCTATTGCGGTGCCCATTTATAGAGGCACTGCCATGGGTACGCCAAAAACCAGTCTGACAGACAGGAGGAAACTCCTAATCTGGCGGGTAGTCTGACCATGGCTTTGATGGTGCAGCGGCAAGGCGGACCTGGCGCTGCACTGTCAAATTCTTAATCGGGCCCTTAGGGTGGTACATCAAACACACAAAAGGTGAAACCTGTCCTGGGTTGTTTTGGACAAGGCAGTTCAGGCTGGACCGTTTCTGGCAGAGCAGGGTCAAAACTGATTTGCATATGGCTGAGTCCAAACTGAGGAAGTATGATGGTAAAAAGAACAATTGACTAGAATGCTATCCCAAGAGATTTTCAGTGCTTAGACTTAGTGCAAACATTCCCCTCATTTACTTTTGTCTGTTTGATAAATGTAGCACCCCATGTACCCACCTCAGAACACTACTGGATCTGGGGAAGATTGGAAGAGGACTAAACCTGCTGTACGAGACCTGAGTAGAGCCCTGAAGACCTGGACCTGCTCTCTCTTGTATACAGGCAAAGAAGTGGACTTCCAGGGTCATACACTTGACCTCCTGATCAAGCTACTGGAACACATAAGCTGCAAGAGGCCTTTCCAGCTGACCAGTTCCAATTTGTCCTGGCCCCTGCTGTTGACCTTTGTTGGAGTGAGTCCTGACCCTGAATGCTGTTCCTAATGCCCTAAAGTCCTTGACTGGGTGTGGGTGGACTTCTCCTACCCTAAAAACCTGGCACTCTGAAACTTTTGGTTCCAAAGACCACACGAGGACCGTGACAAACAGGCCAAGCTGATCCAACCAAGGTGCGTTGCCTCTGGGCTGAAGATTCAGGCTTCCCCCTGTCTGAGCTTTTTCGCGATCAGCTCAACCTCGTAGAGACAGTATCCAGCCTTGTAATGTAATGTAATGAAGATCTAAATACTTCACTAATGCCCAGAACAGGTCTTCTAGGCACTACGAACAAGGCCCCTACCAGCAGAGGCTGGTCAGGTTTACCTCTCTCTTAGCTTTTTCGTGTTCGCAAATACTCATCTGCTTAAACTCACAGAGACGGTATCCAGCCTTGTAATGTAATGTAATGCTATGAAGATTTAAAGAAAAAAAAGAACATGCATTCTTAAATAACCAACACCCTAGAACTCCAGTGATTTACGTATTACCCAAAATTCATAAAAACGCAACTGATCCACCAGGATGGCTGGCTGGCTGTGGTTCAATATTGGAACCACTGGGTAAATACATTGACTCTTTTTTGAAAGAATTTGTCCCCTTGACCAATACCTTCGTCAGGGACAGCACACATCTAATTAACATCATCGAAGACAGACCGTTTGACGATAACAATGACCTTATGATAGGCCTGGATATCGAATCATTGCACACCAACATACCCCCCACTGAAGTCCTGATTATTATCAAACAACTCTTGGATACACGACCCAGACCTGCCCGCATTCCCTCTGAATTCCTTATGGACCTACTATGCATTGCACTCACTAACAACTATTTTCTTTACAAAGACACCTTTTTTCTACAGATCAAAGGTGTCACCATGGGCGCTTGTTTCGCCCCTAATTTCGCCATTCTCTATGTACACCATCTCGAAACCACACACTTTCTATCTGCACAAAACCCATTTTTAGATAAAATCGACCTTTGGCGTCGCTACATTGATGACATTCTTCTGCTCTGGCATGGCACACAAGAAGATCTGTTGTCCTTCATATCTTGGCTCAACAATTGCCAGCCCCACCTCAGATTCACCTCTGATGTCAGAACCAATGACCTCCCATTCCTCGACCTCACACTTCATGCTGAGGAAGGAGCCATAGGCACTGCTCTATATCGTAAACCCACAGAATGCAACACTCTCTTGATGTACTCGAGCTACCATCCGAGAGGCCTAAAAGACGGCCTCCCTTACGGACAGTTTCTCTGTATCCGGAGAAATTGCAAGTGGCGTAAGCACTACTTCTCATTATATCTTGGTCTACCGCATTGTCTCCCGTGCTTCCAAACGGGCATGGTACTGCCACAGGGAAGTACTTCTCTCCCCTTCCCCTAAACGGACCAACTTATGCATCCCATTTGTTTCTACCTACAGTCCCTCCAGCAACATGGTCAGTAAGGTAATAAAAAAAAACTGGTCCATATTGCGTACCCATGCCTCCTTTAAGGAACCTCCCCTCTTTTCTTACTAGAGAGGTAGCAACCTATCTGACAAACTGGTCCATGCCATCACCTGGCCCAAAAATGAAAAGAAAGCCCAATCTGTACTCTCCATGTGGGGTCTACCACCGGCCCTTGGCCATTACAGATGCCAATCATGCTCTGCCTGTAAACTCACCTACAATACCAAGGAATTTGTTGCAGGGAGACATACCTACCAACTTAAACATTTCTCCAACTGCCGCACATCCAACGTCATCTACGCTATACGCTGCCCGTGCAATTTATTGTACATCGGTCAAACCACTCAAATGGTCAAGCAGCGTATCTCCCAGCATCAAAGCCGCTTAAGATGTAATGTTGAGACAGCACCACTGGTTGAACATTTCAAAGAAAAAAACCATTCTGAAACAGACTTAGTCTGGCAAGTGATTGACCGCCCGGAACTCCCCATCCGGGGCGGCAATTTACAACTTCTGCTGAACAAATGCGAATGCAGATGGATTGCCCGCTGCAACTCTGTCAACAATGGGTTAAACACACTGGACGAATGGAACACGGTCATCAATGTGCCCTGACCTCCATGACCGATCCTTTCATCCCCTCCCTACAACCCTCACTATTACCATAACTAGCCTACACCGACATAGAGCTACACCTATTGTCAGCCTTGAAAAACCTTGTCTACACCCTGTTTTTCCTGCTGCCTATTTGTAAGCAACTGTTAACATTGCTTAAAATGCCTTTGACCTAATGTAATCTCTTGCATTCCACACTACGTTTGACCTTGGATGCAAATTTAGCCATTATAATTGTAACGCTTCATCTCCTCCATGCCATGGAAAATCTATATGTATATCTCCGCTTTATACGTCCCCTAATTTACCAATATTACTTTATTACATAACTGTACAACGATTGCAAAACCATGTATAACCTGTCTCACAATGATGTAATTTATGTATTTGCAATCATTAACATTGGAATTGCATTGCTGCACACCGCAGTCTCGAACACCTTTTCGGTGACTTTTCCCCTTTTTTCCTTTCCACGGGATCTCGGGTCCCCCCGGGGCCCAAGACGAACTTCAACTGAAGCGGTCTAGTCATCTGAAGCCCACGTGACTGACGATACGTGCTATCTCTTCCGGCCTCTCCGGTTTATTCACCACTTTCCCCTAGACGCGGACGCTTCACTCGCCTTCCGCCCACTGGGTTATCAGAGGATTCACTTCCTCCCATCCCCGCAAAGTAATATTTGCTCCTTCACATCGTCCCGTAACTGACGCCAGTCGGGACCCCTGGAGTTTATATCTCCATTACAAGGTATGCCCCTGCCCACACGCCCAGCTATACTGCCTCCCATAACCTGCTCAGCCTGAATTTTGGTGTCCTTTTGCCCACACAGATCACTTTATCTCGGATCGTCTAGAATCCTCCATTGGCGTTTTCGCACCGCAATTCGTATTTTCCCGCCCACGCCACCCCATAACTGCCACGGCCCGGACCACTGGAGTTCCGATCTCCTTCCAGGTATGAATTAGCCCACACGCCCCTGCCGACCGCCTCCCTTTATCCTTCTCGGCCTGATTTTCCCCTTTTTTCCCTTACCTACACAGATTAACTTGGATCGTGTGGGACTTTTAATTACAATTGGCGCACCTCGCCCCTCTACCTTCAGCCCACCTGTGACCCCACACTGGCCCTTCCATTCCTACAGGTAATTCCTCCTTGCCCCTTGTCAATCACTCCCTTGCCCCCCTCGTAACCGCACGGTACTCTCAGTCTCACACCCCCCCACCTCCCTGTCTCCCACTAGCGCCTACATGACTGATGACCTTGCATGATTAAACCTTCCTGCAGTACCACGATCCTCACCGGACCTATTAGGCCGTTCCAAACATTCTGCTTTCTCAACTTCCAGGTAACTTTCCATTACCTGCACCCTCTTGTCTCTTGACCTCTACGGGGCTTTTCATCCACTTACCCTGCTTTCCTCTCCCTGTTCCCCTATACAG
Organism: Calotriton arnoldi; assembly: GCA_963921515.1. Lineage (NCBI taxonomy): Eukaryota > Metazoa > Chordata > Amphibia > Caudata > Salamandridae > Calotriton > Calotriton arnoldi. The sequence continues at coordinate 92,256 of CAWUFW010020458.1, read as the reverse complement.
CACTACTTTGGAATTAAGTGACCAATTGTCCTGATGATGACCTGAAATTGATCAGGTTGAAATGCCTTCAACTACCCAGCACAGAATTTTGGCGCTGCTGTGGTCAATTTAATTTACCTGATTCAAAAATACTGATTTTGTATATATTTGTATTATTATTATTATTAATTAAACTTATAATGCGCAACAGCTACCCAAAAAGGGTTTCCCGGCGCAGAAGCAGATCAGAGGCTGATGTAAAAACAAAGACAGCAGGCTATTGATTGAAGACCCATGTCTTCAAGGATTTGCGAAATTGGATATAATTGGTTTCGCTACGAAGAGCTAAGGGCATGGCATTCCAGACTGAGGGGCCAAGATATGAGAAGGACCTACCACCCATTCGCGATAGTTTGGTTTTTGGGACAGAAAACCTCCCCTGCGTAGATGAGCGGAGGTCACGAAGAGGGACATAAGGATGGACCAATGATTGAAGGTATTTAGGGGCAACTCCAATTTTGATTTTAAACATGTAGCTCAGGGCTTTGAACTTAACTCGGTTCTCCACCCTGAGCCAATGCAGGTCACGAAGATGGCCGGAGACAGAAGAGATTCTAGGGATCCGGCATAAAAGCCTAGCTGCAGAGTTTTGGACCAGTTGCAGCCTATTATTGACCACATTATTATTATTTTTATTTGTACTTACCTCGCCGTTCAGGCTGTGTCTTTCACCCTAGTGTCACTGCGCCGTCCACTGTCGCTAAGCACGTTCAGTGCACACTTGAATGGTAATGTCACTGTTTATTAAATGATATGGTAGTGATGATATAACTACTTATAAATATATCCTTCCTTTTACCAATTCCGTTGTGGTCTCCCTTTGTTCCCTCCCTTGTGATACATGCCATTATCCTAAATTGCCTTTTCTAATGACTTCCAGTTGAGACAGTGTTGTTTTGTTACAAAAATTATGAAGATTTAAAAAGCACACTCATAACCAGAACAGGACTTCTAGGCACTAGGAACAAGGCCCCTACTATCGGAGGACGGTGACAGAAAGAATCAAAGTGTTGTGAAAAGCCTGGTTTTTAATTATTTACAAAAGAGGGTACAAGAGAGATGGTTTGTAATCTCAGTTGGAGCTGGTTCCACATATTAGAGCCAAGGACTGAACAAGATCGGAATCCTCTATGTTTGAGATGATACCTTGGAGACAACAAGAGTCTCGTATTAGCTGACCTTAAATCTCAGAGGGCAATAGTAAGTCAAGAGATTTTGGAGGCTACTTATGGCTGTCTTGAAAAGGCCCTGTGGATTAAAGAGAGTATTTTCAACCTGATCCTGTTTTCAATGGGTAGCCTATGTCTGGGTCTGTCGGAGATTGAACAGACTTTTGGCAGGATTAGAAGCACGCTAGCCACACAGTTTTCAGCCAATTGAGGTTTTTCTAATAAGGTAGGACGGTAGACCAAGATATAATGAATTAAAGTAATCAAATCTCTAGGTAATTAAAGCATGTGGAGCCCTCTTAGGCTACAGCCTGCAGCCTTTCTCCACTTAAAGAATCCCTGCTCCAAAAAAGTGACTAAATGCGAATGAAGAAATCTTGACTGGGTGCAGTTGCCCAAAGTCTCAGGCTGGTGAGGGAACTGGCGTGGGTATGAAATTCAAATTTCTCTTGTTTGAAGCATTCCAAATACAGCTTCAACTAGACCTCATTCAATGGCTTTTTGACCTCATGGAGCCTGCTGCCTTTCTCTGTTGAAGATTTTGGACTTCCATTTTTGAGACTAAGGGGCATATGTACAAGCCCCTATCGCCACCACAACGTCACTTATACGGACGTTGTGATGGCGATAGGGGCTGCACCTTATGTACAAGGCAGCGTTAAGCCACTTAACGTGGCTTAACGCTGCCTTGTACATAAGGCACCCTTTCACTCTAAGGTTAGCATGAAAGGGGCGTGCAGTGGGTGTTGTGGTGGGCGTTCCACCACAACACCCATTGTATTTGACGCTGCCCCCTATGTACAAGGGTGGCATACATAGGAGGCAGCACCAAAATTAAGACCAGGAAAATCCTGGTCTTAAGTTGGCGAAATGAGGAGAAATGCATTATTTCTCCTCGCTTTTGCTTTTTCCATGTGTGCTGCCTTGTGCAGCACACATGGAAAAAGCAAAATGCCATGGTTTGCTTATGTACAGGAAGGTGTCCCTTCCTGTACATAAACAAACCTTTTAAAAAATGCAATTTTGTAACTTTCATGTGTGCTGCATGAAGCATCAAACATGAAAGTTACAAAATGGCATTTTAGGATTGTTTATGTGCAGGAAGGGACACCTTCCTACACATAAACAATCCTCCCCTGCACACAGACACCCTTGCACTCTGGTGTTAAGTTGTTAAACTTAGTGCCATCGCAAGGGTAAACGCATGGCTGCACCACATTCTTGTAAATATGGTGCAGCCTTGCGTTTCAGAAGTGGTGGAGCGTGTTGTTAAGCCAAGGAGGCTAGCGACACGCTCCACCACTTTCTAGTACATATCCCCTAAGTCCCAAGGTAAAACGTTTGAATGGGTCGAAGCTGGTACCCATATCCAATCTGCGCTCCACTGTGGTCGGATTCAAATTGCTCCTAAGTTCCCAGTCTACTGCGACCAGTTGATTTTGGTTGGAGCTTAACACTTATTAGTGCTATTTTTACTTAAAATTTTTGAAATTCATATCGTTAGTTTCCCTTAATGGATATCTGTTGTTTTTATGTCATTTTGTTTATTAAAATATACTCTATTTTCCCAAATTTGTTTGGGATTTTTTTGTGTTGTGATTTGACTTTATTGTTGTCTTGATATTGCATAAACACTTACACTTTGCCTCTAAGTTAAGCATGCCAGCTCTGTGACATAGTTACCAGGGGGTTGAGCTCAGGTTAATTTAGTGACTTTAGTGGTTCAACCTAACAAGGGTTGTGTTTTTTATTTAGGCCGGGTAGCGACCCCTCCCTTAGCCAATAACCCAATTTCATACAGGTATAAACAAAATAGTTGGCAAACCTTGATGAGAATAAATGTTCCATGGCCATAAACGCATGTCCTTCCTTTATGCAGATATGTAATCCAAATACATCCATCGTCAAAATCATCATATTTTGATTATCACATGTTAGATTGTCAAATGTATTAAAGATATTCTTGGTATCCCTCACAAATGATGATATGATGGTATGTTACACACATGTGGTTTCAATATAAATCAACAAATTCTGACAACTGCTCAGCGAGTGAACCTAGTCCTAAAATAATAATAATCGACCTTCGGGTTGGGGCCTGTTTGTGAATCTTAGGTAACACATAAATAAAAGGAGACCAAGGATTTTTGATTTTCAGATATTTAAATGCTGGATCACTTAAAAACCCATCCCTGTCTACCCACTTAGTTTTGAAATTATTTATTGGGAGAACTTTTAATGAATACATAAATATGAATACATTGGGTTATCAGTTGATATTTTAAGCATATAAAGTATTATTATCACAGAAAACAGTGTTGAGTGGTTTGTGGCCTCATGGTCTGCCTTGCTACGTTGTCTTGGGCCTGGCTGCCATGATGCCTTTTTGCGCACGTTACTTTGTGCCTTTGTTTTTCCATCCTCTGCTTGTGCCCGGCTATTTTGGAACTGTCTGCCTTTTTGCCTTTCACCTTTCCTCCTGTTCCCTTTGGGTTTAGTCTGCACATCATGTACAAGGTCGAAAAACAATGTCCCTTGTTCTTGCTGATCTGGTCAGCCCCTCGCACTTAGACATAACACTGAATGCAGCTGCACTGGAGAAATTTGTCTGCTTTTAATATTGTGATTTCACTGTTAGAGGCACTTGGAGAAAAACCTTTCCAGAGAGAAGAGCTGTGCTTGTCTGATGATGTAAACCTTGCATCTAGATATTGAGGTATGAGAGTCTGCCCGACAAAGCCCAGAGGTCTTCTATTTTTATAATAAACTAGCTAATAGCACGGGGAGGGTGGTATGGTCATTTAGCCCTATATCCACTGCTTTATGAAATGCTTTCCCCGTTTGTTTTCTATGGAATTGTAACTATGCTTATTATTTTATCCTTATGCATTATGCTGATAGTACTGGCACGTGTACTGTATCTTAGGGCACGATAGTTGAAATAAACATTTTAAACTATACTGTGTCTCTTATTACGCACGTTGTGGACAGGTATGAGTGAGTTATGAAAGGGTGTTCTTGCTCCCGCGAGTCCTGAGAGAGAGAGACCGTGTTCTGGGTTGTCTAATCATTGGTAGCTGCGCTGCTAATGAGACGCTAAAGCTAGTCGGATTGGGATTGTGGGTACTAAGGTGCATGGTTGGTTCACCACTATACTCCGAGGTCCTATTATCCTGTGCATAGCTCTGTGTATATGCAGAATCCCTGCAACATGGCGCCCAACGTAGTGGGCTTCTTATCTGCGAGACGCTTGAGTAGTACTTGTGCTTGTCCACAACACCCTTCGCAGACGCTTCCGGAAGCGTGTGTGATGGCGATACCGCCTATATTGAAGTTTTTATAAGTTCTTTCAAGCTTGAAGTTGTTAAAAGGTGTTTAAATAAAACCCTATATTGCGCTGCCTCGTACTAGGATGTCGAATATTTTTAGCGTTAAATGGCTGTCAACATTGCAGCACATAGCCGCGCAGCGCTCCGGGCTCATTTGACAGCGTATGGAGTGCCTGACGCGGGTGTCGATCTGATCTTTGTGGTACAAGCGGATCCTGCTTACCACTTTGAGGTGTTTTACTCTTGGGTGACCTTCCCGGCGGTGGATGGGACTGATAATGTGTTCCATGAATATACAGCCACCGCTCTTCCTATAATTTATAGGCCTTATTGGAATCTTGAAGTACCGCTCACGGCATGGCAACACCGTGTTTGGTTTAATGGCGCCCTCCCCCAACCGGTTACCCCGATTCGTTTAGGTCCCTTATCGTTTGAAGGGGCCACTTGGCCAGTCTTGGCCGGGTATACCCCACATCCGCGTTAAATGACGCTTGCGGTGGCTGAACTGCGTGAATTGCATACGTCTTTGATACGTGTGCATAGAGCTTTAGTACAGTATGTTACAGGCAACGTCCAGGGAGCCCCTCCTGGAGTTGCAGTGCATCCAGCTGGACCGGGCAGCGTAACCATAAGTCCCATCATGGTTAATTCGGTGATGGGCAAACGCCCACAAAATAAGGATGATTTACCTTATTGGCTTGCAGAAACATTTGACCAGCTGGAGGCAGTTTTTCCAAATACTTCTCCTGTGGAAAAACACAGGATTTTGACGATTAGTTTGCCGAAAGACTTAATTCCCGAGTTGGCAGAATGCAATAACTGGGGTAAGGTATTCGCAGCAGTATATGCGAAGTGTTTCGGCACTCCCTTCCATGACAGTTCTCCCCTCTGTGATTAAACGAGTACAGGATGAGCATGGCCCTGAGGCGGCTGTGGAATTGGGGATGAGACTGGTGGGAGTGTTCGATGTTGTAGATGATTTGATCCTTGCGAATGTCAAGGGCGATGCAGTTAACTTTCAAGTAGCTAATGCTTTGGCTTTGATCCCAGAACCGGACAAGCCGCGCGAATTACCGAAAATTATTGCACAGGCTTATAAAACCATTGGCCGCAATAGCCTGGGAGTTAAGCCTTTTGCTAAAATGCAAACACAATCGCAACCACAACCAAAAACTCAATCTGAGAAAGATGAGAAACCGTTCTTTACTAAAAAGAGCTGGAGGTTGAAAAAACAGGGTAAGCAACAGAAAAAGCCAGGGTCGCGAGGCGCATCCCCGGTTTCCGTATCTTCTGAACGCACTTATGATTTGCGCGATAGAGCGAGAATTAAATCTCCAGAGAGATTTCAAGTCCCTGATTCGCATTCTCCTCGTTCTTCACAGGCACCATCGACCTCCCAGACAGGTGGAGGAGAACGCCAGGATAGAGGCAGGGGTCATGAGGCTCCACAGGGACGAGACCAACCTCGACAACAAGTCAGAGGGAAACCAGACGACTTTCCACGTTCTCGCCCACAGTTTCAGAAGAAGAAAGTTGCAGCTGTAACAGCGAGGTATGCCACAGACGGTGAGAACGAGACTCCTGAATTGGACGTGGGCAGTGACGCTCCTAGACAGCGCCGCGGAAGTTACCATAGTGCGGGAGGCACTACGTCCTCATGTGGAGGTGACAGCAACTGATACATTCATTACTGTCGAGACAGCAGACACCAGAGTGGCACCCCCTGACAGACTATATAATATTGTCATTCAAATTGAAGGTGACATACAGCGTGTTATTAAAGGGATTTTTTGGGAGAATCTGACCTCTTCTTACGACATTTTGTTGGCAGAGGCGGATTGGCCGCCCCCATTCGTACTTGCTGCGCGTAGAGGGGAGGAGGTAATCCATCCGAGCTTTTCTAGTCATGTCCCCAAGGACAAAGCCGAGGCTCTCGCAGCTGAGTGGGCTGTGTCCCTGGCTCCGGCGTTATACCGCAACCACGTGGGCTGGGATGAAGACTCTCCCCCCCATGATATTCCTTTGCGGTCGCTGCCACAGCCACAACCCCAATATCCCATCAAGCGGGAAGCTAAAGGTCCCGTTTCCGACATTCTGACACAGTTAGAATATCAAGGAGTAATTGAAACATGTGTATCACCCATGAATAATCCCCTTTTCGCGGTTTCAAAACCCGATGGATCGTACCGCCTAGTTTTGGATTACCGACATTTGAACTCTCATTGTCGGACCTTTACGGTACAAAATACCCACAGTTCTGCACTAGTAGACAGTCTTGTTCGTAAAAAATACAAAATGACACTTGACCTATCCAATGGATTTTACACGCACAACTTGGCCCCGGAGTGTAGCCAATGGAGCGCTTTCACTTCCGGTGGTAAACACTTCAAATTCCGGCGTTTACCCATGGGCTACCAGAACAGCCCGGGTGTCTTCGCCGCTCGTGTTGTCTCTCTGTTGGACAGCATAGACCCAGATGCGTGTTCGTACGTCGACGATATCTATCTGACACACGACGAATTATGGCTGCATCTTTCCCGAGTGGACCGCATTATTCTTGAATTTGCGGTCTTAGGATACAAATTTAATTTTACAAAATCTCACATTGCTGAATTTACTGTTTTGTTTTTGGGCTATGAGCTCAATAATGAAGGTAAGGGCTTAGCTCCCCATTTCCTGGAGAAATGCGCACTTTTGTGCCCTCCAACCACTCTGAAGAAGCCTCAGTCTTTACTGGGTTTTCTGAACTTCGGGCGTACTTACATTCCCGAATATGCCCAGCGTATCAAGCCTCTTTATGCCTTGATACAACCTAACTTTTCGAAGTCATGCTGGCTTCCCGAGCACTCCTCTATACTGCAGTCTTTGCAGTCCTATCTACTTGAATCTAAATTCTTGTTGACTCGTGACAACCACACAAACCTGGTGATTAGAATCGTTCCAGGGGCAGTGGGTTTCACGTACTTAACCTTTAACGAAGGTGACACAGTACCGATTGCATAAAAGTCACATCTTTACACTTCGGCAGAAATGCGCTTTTCCTCTGTGGAGAAAGTTTTGACTGCGGTGCAAATGGCGATTCTAAAAGAACGCGCACTGGCACAGGGAAAACACATTTTGGTGGTAACACCATATCCTGCCCTTGAGGCAGTGACGAAGGCAAGTGTACCGAACTCAAAGGCTCTGCACCCCCCGTTGGATACAATGGGCTACATCTCTGACATCTCCAGATGTCACTTTTATCTTTGATTCTTCACTTCAGACGCAGGAGTTTTTACAGAATGAATTTGTTCATCCTCCTCCTCTGTCCTTGCTACCGCTTGAGGACTACGAATGTATTATCTATACCGATGGTTCGGCACAACCGGCCACGGGTTCCAAGCATGCTTATTCCGCCGCGTGTGCTATTGTTGCAGGTACTATGGTGAACGGAGAGTTCAAATCGACTGTAGTGCACACTCAGGCACTAGGAGACAGTACTGCACAATTGGCCGAGCTGCGCTCTTTGGTGCTCGCACTTGAGTTCGCTAATCCAGACGTGACAACTCTTATTGTGTGCGATTCTTACTACTGTGTTCAGTCTTTCAATGACAATCTATTCTTTTGGTCGCAAAACGACTATAGAGATGAAAAAGGCAGCACAATTAAGCATAAAATGCTTTGGGTTTGAGTGGCAGATTTGAAACAACGTCTTTCTCTCACACAGGTGATTCACACTCTTGGCCACCAGCGTGTGGGCGCACACGCTGTCGGTAATGGTTTGGCAGACGAAGCTGCCAAATCAGCAGTAGCCACATGCTCAGTAGCGGCAGTTACAATATCCATGACTAAAATAGATAATGATATTTTGGCAGCTATTGCTGCGACAAAGGAAGGTGCTAATTACCCACGGGGTTTCCCTTCCAAATACTCTTATCAATTAGGTCCCGAACAGGCTCCTTACGTAAGAATTCCAGACGTTGGTGATCGGCTGATTCCCAACACGGACCGCAGACTTTCCTTGATAACGGCCGCACACGAAGGCATGGCTTCGGCCCATCCTGGCGTGGCAGCGACTGTTTCCATCTTGCAACAGCGTTATTGGTGGCGTGGTTTATATAAACAAACCCGTACTTATGTGCTTTCTTGCAACATTTGTCAGCAAATTAAGCCTTCCACGGTTACACGACCACCACAGACACCGCTCTGCATTTCTAACAGACCTTTTGGGTGTGTTTACCTGGATTACTGCGGTCCATTTTCTTCTGACACTGCATATAAGTACATCTTGGTTGCAGTGGACTCGTGCACACGTTTCATCTGGGTTTGGCCACAACGGAGTGCTGACGCTCGAAATGTCATAAGGGATTTGCGTGTCTTTATGGGAATTTTTGCCTGTGGCACCTTCCATTCTGACCAAGGTCCGGCGTTCACCTCTAAGGTGTACAAGGACGCAATGGGGTCACTGGGGGTGCGGGTGAAATTTTCGTCTCCATATCGGCCTGAGGGCAATTCGTTTGTTGAACGAATGAACCGTGACTTAAAGCAATCCTTGACAGCTAGAGTCTTAGGTACTGGCAGGAACTGGCTGGCCCACTTGTATACCGTGCAACGTGCACTTAATAATCTCCCTAGAAGACCTCTGGGTGGGCGGACCCCATACAAAATTCTCTTTGGCATACAAATGTTTGTGCCCGACCTTGATGGTCTAGACATGGGGGCGCAATCCGCAATCTTTGATGTAGATAACCATTCTACTATGTTACAGGACTTACAAGAAGCCCGAGACAAACATGCAAACAAACATTTTCCTTCAGCCACAGACGCTGCGCTGCAGATTCCGGTTGCCGGCTGGCTTCCGAAGGTTGGAGACTTGGTCCGAGAGAAGGTGGAGAACAAAAAAGAATTTGGCCCCTCTTATCATGCACCGGTTCCAGTCCTTGGCTTGAATGGTACTCGTAAAGTCATCTTACCACCGCTTCCTGGTCGCAAAGAGAACAGATACATCTCAGTGGAAAATGTCAAGCTACAACATCTGGCCGATCCTGAATAGTGTAACACCAGCGGTCTCTTGTCCAGTCATTTCCCAGACAAATGTTTGTGGCCCTCCAGCCCACACGGTCACTGATGTTGTTATCAAGATGGTAGATGTGCCTGATCGCTTACTCGACTACCCGGATTCCCCCTGCAACGAGGAGACTGAGTATACCTACCCCGCCACCGAGTCGGTGGCTCACCTACCAACAACGCCACTGAGCCCAACACATTATTCCTTTGACTCGGATTCCACCTCAGCACTTATCCCGTCCAGATTCAGTATTTTTGTATCCTGGTTCAAAGACAATTTTTTGATCCCTTTTTGTAAACAATATGATTCTACCCTATGTGGTAACTACTAGGTAATTTCTGTTTTTTTAAATAATTAAGAAAAAGTGTATGTTGCTGATCCTTGAAACAATCAGGGAAAAGCACTTCACTGAAGAAGAAATAGAAAGTATCATGTCATCTTTGGGTACTTTCGAAGGCCTCAACACTGCAGAACCATCTATGAGTAATAATGACTGGGATGAAATTGAAGAACTGAGACGCACTCAGATAAAAACTGCCCTGCACGGCTTACTGATGTCAGAATATTTAAAAGCAAACACAGCACCACAAGGGTTGATAGTCCGGAACGAACCGTATATCTTCCAACATGATAGAAGCTTCAAAAAGATTGGTCACAAATATCGTGGCACTGCACGAGAGATTGGATTGTATTGATAATAAAAACTGCAAGCAGATTGGCACAAGAACTAAAAATAGAAATTCAGACAATAGAAGTACGACTCCAAAAGCTATGAATCACCAAGCAGCATGAAGAAACATCTTGAAGAATTAAATAAAACATTAAATGACTTCGAAGCTACATTGAAACAAAGTAAATACACTAAATTGAAAAAGACACCAGTAGGTTCAGTCATGAAAAAGTATATCCTTATATCAAGGATGATTACAAACCCAACCATCAAGAAACAACAGATGAGGATTCCTCAGATACAGGATCCTCCAGTTCTGGGTCTAGTCGGAGTAAAAGCCCAAGATATCTAGAAAAACGGGGCAATTACAGACGCCCATACCAATATGGACCCAGAGGATGGGGTAACTATCAAGGACCACCCATGTATCCACCCCAACATTTTGGGCCACCACCTTTCCCACACCCACAGGATCGGAGAGGGAACAATGTGCATTGGACACCGAGAGAAGAGGAACAAGTGAGGGTATCCACCAGAAGTATGACACAAGCGTCAACAAGCAGAAAATGAACCTAGTGGTGAACCTGACTGATGAAAATCTTACATCCGCCCAGATTTCAGTCCTGGAGAAAGGATTAGGGTTTGTGCCGACATCAAATATGGACAAATTCCTACTGTGTAAAGAAATACAGGAATTTATGAGGAGACTGAAGCTACAAGTCTTCTTTAAAGACAAAGAAAAAAATGAGACACAAGAAGGTGATACTGGCTTGAAACCAAAATCTAGATTCACACCTCTGGACTCCACCCTTCCAATAGAATTACTTACTTTTGAAAAAGCAGTCATGAAAGATTTAGAAGGTTTAGATCCTAACACCAAACAAGTATTTCAAAATATAACAAATAAAGAAAGGAAAGCAATACGGGAGTTGAGCAACAACCCGAGATTAGTAATAAAACCTGCTGACAAAGGGGGGGCTATAGTCATACAATCAGCTGAACAGTACGATCAGGAATGTAGACGCCTCCTTCAAGATCAGCGTAACTACGAAATTCTGCACCAAGACCCAACAGACAGAATAAAGGTGAAAATAATGAGTATGGTTGAAGAAGCTATAGCTCATGGTTGGATGACTAAAAAAGAGGGCGAATTCTTGATCCAGGACTCTCCTATAACACCTTATCTATACACTATTCCTAAAATACATAAGAGTCTGGAAAACCCCCCAGGTCGTCCTATTGTGTCAGGTATAGGATCTATTTTAGAGCCAGTCTCTAAATTTGCAGACGCATATCTAAGACCGATGGTGCAAAACATCCACTTACCTGAGAGACACTAAAGATGTCCTGGTACTACTGGAAAACATCTCATTTGACCCGCAACACCAACTTCTAATCAGTTGTGATGTAGAAAGCCTGTACACCAGCCTCCCCCATAATGAAACTTTAAACATCATTGAAGAGGTTCTTTTCAATATTGACTGGGAATATCTAACACCCCGAAATGTCATTATGGAATGCTGTAACCTTGCATTGAAAGAGAATTTCTTTGAATATAATAACACCCTATATCTCCAGAAACATGGGACCAGCATGGGGAGCACCTTGCTCCTAGTATAGCTGGTCTCTATGTACATCATCTGGAGACAACGAGAATTTTACACCCAGATAACCCCTTTTACAATCACATCAATATCTGGAAAAGATATATTGATGATATATTGATTATCTGGGATGGTGATGAGGTGACAGCCAAACGTTTCATCACTTGGCTCAACTACCAAGACGATTTCCTAAACTTCACCAGCACCATCTCTAAACAAGAATTGATCTTCCTAGATTTGAACATATCACCTAAAGATGGAAGATTGATGACCAAAACGCATTTCAAAACAACATAAAAAATTGCCTTTTGATGTACCAAAGCTTCCATCCGAAACATCTTAGGGATAATCTTCCTTACGGACAATTTTTACGTCTTAGACGTAACTGCACAGAAGTAACGAACTTCAAAATACAATCTGAAGATTTGAAAAAGAAATTAGAAACACGCCAGTACCCCAAAAGGATAATTGATCAGGCCTATAAAAGGGCACATAACAATTGCAGGGAAAGTCTTCTAGAACCTGCCCCCCAAATCTGAGGAAAACGGCCTTTCTGTATCACAACATATAACACCAACTCCAATCAGGTGACTAAAATCATCAACAGACACTGGAAGATTCTCAATAGTGGGGGATTAAATCTCCCAAAACCAATATTTTCCCACAGGAAAGGGAAAAGTATCCGAGATATGGTCGTACACACAAGACCTAAAAAGACTGCACCCACTGGATTATCAACAACAATGGCAACCATACATGGACACTATCCATGTGGAAAATGCAAAGTCTGCCACCTGACAAGAAAAAGCAGGAAATAATCTTCCTCAATGGCACCAAATGGGAACAGAGGAAGTTTACAAATTGCAATAGTAGTAACGTGGTATACCTCATCACTTGTCCGTGTCTATTAGAATATATAGGCATGACAACAAGACCAGTGAAAACAAGAATAGGAGAACACAAAAGCAATATCAAATGCAAGAAAAGCACGACCAAAATGTCATCTCACTTCCTGGAAAAAGGCCACACTTCAGACGATATCTCTTGGACAGTAATCGAACAGGTCGTTAGTGGGAGGTACCTTTTCGAAAAAGAACAGAGATGGGTGTTTCGTCTGAATACAAATACAAAAGGTCTTAACGATGAAATTCCGTGGGGCCAATTGTAAATCAGATTGCCAGAATCAACAAAAAGCTGCTCTCTCTTTTTACCCACAGACCTCTGCTGTTTCTTTTCCTTTTTTCTTTCTTTTTTTCTTTAGTACCAATTTACGGCGTGTCATTTTTCAATTTTGTAAACAGTACCATCGCAATCGCTGCCCTTGGATCCTTTTGGACAATTGTGCATATTTTTTCAAGGCTTTGGCACACCAAAAGGGCCATTTCCGGATTCTACTTTCAATTTTCTCCGGATATAATTGGCTTACTAATAAACCGATCTTTATTATTATTCTCCATTTACAATTTTTCACGTACATTTGTATTTTTGTCCGCTATTGACTAGTAGTACGAATCAAACTCTTTCTTTTTCTTTTTTCTTTCTTTTTTCAGTATTCTAAGCATCAACTGCATCCAGGAAGTGATGCATATTCCTGATAAAGGGTAGCGCACAATAAGAGTGGCCATTTTGGATTTCTCGCTCTAGTTGTTGTTTTTTTTCTAGTTGTTTTTTCTAGTAAAATTAACCCACTACTAATGCCCATTGACACAGCAAGAATAGCCAACTAGCAAGAATATTATCAACAATTCTGCTTCCAACTACGTCTTAATGCAGCGATTACCAAAAGAACGGATTCGCTTTGATATTAACCAATCCGGTTTTCTGAAATCGACCGGATACTGTACCACATAAACCCAGGAAGTGGTGTTTTCTGTACCACTCCATCAGTACAAAGTAAACCGCCATCTTAGCAGCAGGTAACGTTCTAGTGGCCGGGAACAATACTTTTCGCGGTTTTTTAGCAATGAGTACCGGTTAAATACCGAGTTCAAACGCACCTTTAACAAGCCAAGGAGCTGCATGGAGGTATGGAAAGGAAAGAGTATATCCTATTTCATGTAAGTAAGACTAGGGCCAAGTCTTTAAACCCTGGCCCTGCAATCCTTGTTCTATGAAGTCACTTGTTTTGCTTTATACGCATGGCGAGAGCAGTCATTCATAATGCTGTGCGCTTTCTAATTTATCCTCAGCGCTGAATCCGAGACAACTTCACCTTCAGTGCAAGCTCATGATGCCTGACATTTGTTTTAAACAGTGTATGTACATCTTACTTTTAAAAGTAAACTCCTTTTTTTCTTTTTTTCTTTTTAACTATTCTAGCAATGAGCTACATAGGCCAGCCGGCACATTTGCACATTATATAAAAAGGTGCGAGTTATGACATCATAAACAGTGGCCTTGGATAGCATAAAGTGTGAACGCATGTATGACAGTATGTGTGTTTTGTCTTTTCTATTTCATAATGAGAGTATGAGTTTCAATGAACCTAAAGCCATGTTCACCTAAAATGGGCAGCACTATCGTTAGCTGTGGTACGATAATAGTGCTAGGCCCCAGAAAAATATATCAGAAAAGCATTGCCTTTGATACAGAAAAATATATCACGAAAAATATATCATATAATAACTTTGACTATATGGGGCAATTTCGCTTTAATATGATATGTTGAGAGCATAATATGTAGTTTGTTGATTCTATGTTTCTTATTATTTCAGATACCAGATTTTGGTTGTTCTAACTAATAGGGGCTATTCACCCCTTATTATTTTTCGGTCTAGCTTATTTTTGCAGACCATTTTTTGAAGGATAGGCATATTACATATATATATATATATAAAATTTTCATATATGAGTGCAGTAGGGATCATACTAGGTCCTGATGAGTGAAGCAGTGGGGACTGCTTACGAAACATGTTGACCCAGTAGGAGGTATCATATTTTGGTATACCACCTACAGAACCCCATTTTTAGCGTTTCCAGCTAGGGAAGTGAATAAAATTTGTTTTTTTCCACTAGCCAGGGAATTTTTAACGACCCTTCTTTTGTATTTTTTCACTGACCCTACCACACTCACTCCAACACTACACATAGCCTATTTTCACAAACATCAAGTGCTCCCACGTATTCGTAGGTTGTAGCACGCCCGCCCGTAGAGGGACGGGAAGACCCCTATGATGAAGCATGACACTACAGGATTTTGTAGTGTGTGAGGGGTATTTTAAAACACATAGTGCTTTTCCCTGATTGTTTCAAGGATCAGCAACATACACTTTTTCTTAATTATTTAAAAAAACTGAAATTACCTAGTAGTTACCACATAGGGTAGAATCATATTGTTTACAAAAAGTTATATAGGAGGTAGATTCTACCTGTAGACCTCTACACTCCCTCCTTTTGTAATTTCCCAATTTTTGATCCCACCATGGACATACATCTGGTTGGTGCTATTCCTGGATTTTTCTGTTCATGTCCATTGGCTTTGTCACAGTTTTTTTCCTACTCATCAATGGTCACTATTTACCTGAACGCTCTGCAGTGAACTGTGTCGCTGGAACTTTGGCTCCGCATTCTTCTTCTCACATCATGAAGCGTGACCACACATTTGTGAACATTTCAGCTTTCCCAGTCGCTGATGGCATCGTATGGGATGCGGTAAATTTCCAAATTCATGGACCAACCAAGATTATTAATGTGCCCAATGTCCTCCGTGTTTCAATGGGTGATGTCGTTAAAAGTAATATTCATTCTGACGATTGGGATGTACATGCCGTTGAATCGTTATTTACTGATTTGAAATATTATGCTGCTTTTAATGCTGAAGATTTGTACATGAATTCTGCGAGTTATGCCGATTTATATTGTTACCAGCATTGGGGCAACCACTTTCTCCATAAACCAAGTACCCTTCGGGGTCCTTTTAATTACACCCAATGGGAACATTGTCCGACCCCTTTGCCAGGTAGCTCCCAGACTCTCAGAAATAAGTTTACTTATTTTACAGACTTTGATAGATCGAACCCTGGGTCATAATATTTTAAATTAAATACTTCATCTACACAGAAGATCATGTTGACCCACACCAAGTTATTGTATTCGGGTTCCTTTTTGAACAACTTAGCTGTGGGTGGCTATGAACATTGGCGGGACACCATTGACTTGAAATCTATTTGGGGCTCCAAATCATGGCAGGTACAAGGCACAGAAGCCTTGCACCGTGCTTGCCTAATCCCGGCCCAAATTTTATTTTTAAATCATACCATCTATCAAACAACGTGTTGGGGTTTGGCTACTTCCAAACAATTGAATGCACCTTCCATTCCTGTATTGTCTTCCACTCCCAACGAGAGCTTGCACTTCAATATTTCCCTTACAAATTTGCAAGCTTTGTTTCAGAACAATTCGTTTAATGTCTCTACATTTGTTCAGTCACCCTGGTTGGCTTGGCCCATAGCATCTAATGCCTGCCAACTACGTTTTCATGACACGGATCCTGGTTACAAACAGGATCCACCAGATCCAAGGTTTTCTGCCTCTCGTACTGTTACAACATATTCTGTTGGTAAATTGTGTAAACAGTGGTTGCAGCACTCTTCCTTAGATTCTGTTAAACAACATTTATCCCTCCTATCAGGCAACATTGATCTGTCCGATTTTGTTCTGGGGCCTCGTGGCCCTCGACCTAAGAGATTCATTTATGAAACTTATAATGAACTCTGGAAGCTTTCCCAAATTGAAGCTGCTTCCCGTCTTCGGGAAATCGATCAAGCAAATTTAGAAAAAGTGCTTGCTGTTGTTGACAATAGTATTAATACCCTGTCTTCCCGCATTTACACATTAGAGAATATTGTTTCCTCTGTTGTTGATATTGTACAAGATGATGTTTCTGTGTTATATCATGGTCAAAATCAATTGCGTTCAGTAATGCAGTTTGCATGGACTTTGCAAACACTTAAAATGGGTAAGGTTCCTTGGCACTTTTTGAACACCTCTGCCTTATTCTTGCCTTTTAATTTAACTGAAAAACAGCAATTCATGTCCATGAAAGATGCAACATACACTCTATTACATATCGAAAAAATAGAGCCCATACCATTCTCTGTGGCGGAATTGGATTCTGCTGTGTGGCTAGTTCACGGGGTTATCGCCTTGCCTTTTTCTTTATTTGAATTCAGTTCCTGCTTGAAACATTATCCTGTGGGCCGTTTTGAACCCTTGGGCAGTGCCTTCCTGCATGAACTTTGGTCCCTGCCTTTCATGTATAAATGCCTTAGGGACGGAAAGGAAGTTTTTCTCACAGGGGAGTCATGCGATTCTACTATGGGTCATTCCCTTATTTGCAAAAACATTAAGGGGCCGATTCCGATCTCGGTCGGAGGCGCACCCAATACCATTCGGTCGGGAAAAAAGCCATGCGAAAGCCTGTTACCCGACCGAACCGTACGCTGGTCCGGCCGAGCGAGTACGATGCGAACTCGCCGACCGACTCGGTCCGGGCGACCCGACCGCTCCGACCGACTCGTCACCCGGACCGTACCGCTCCGACCGACTCGGTCGGACCCGACTCGCACCCGCGCAATGGAGACGTTTCCGGCCGGGTAGGTACGATGCGCACCTCGACCGCTCCGACCGACTCGCGCCGTCCGACTCGAACTCGCTGTCGGAGCCGTACTTTGGGGGTCCGTGTCGACCCCCCTGTACGCTGTACCGCGCGAGGCGCACACAGGGGGACCCATGGGTCCCCTACCTGTGCGTGTACGCGCGCGAGCGCTCCGCGGCGCACTCGCTGTAGGGGGCGCCCTTGTCCGCCTCGCACCCATTGAGGCAATGGGAGCCCGCGCACGCGTTGTACGACCGGCTCCCATTGAGTTCAATGGGAGTCCGACCGACTCGTGTCCGATAACATACGGACGCATCGGACTCGTTCGGTCGGACTGCACGGGTCCGATTCGGTCGGAAATCTCTCCGGGTCCGGCTCGGTCGGGAAATTTCCGGCCCGAATCGGAATCGACCCCTAAGTTGCACGGAGCTTGTAATGTTTTGGCTCCAAATCTTGCTTGTGTTTTGAAGGGCATTCCTGCTATATCTCCTACTTTCACTGTGCTTGCAAATGGTAGCTATCTCCTTCTGAATAATCAGGACTGCTGTGGCATGCTAGCCGGCATACCCTATATTGTAACAGTTTCCCACAGGGTTGTCTGCTGCAGAAATTGTGCTTTTTCCTCCCCCGCACGACATTATAGATAGTTCCATTTGGCCTTCCATTCCGACTTTGAAGGCGGATTTCAATAAATTGAGCAGAATAAAGGCGCTATTATTGAACCAGGAGGTTATGCTCACATCCGCCCGGGAGACATTCATTCTCCAGGTGGCGAGTACCCACAGTGAAATACAGGCCCTTTTGAACACAAACCTCCCACAGCATTTCGGTGAACTGATTCACCGTGTTTTCAATGCATCACGCACCGAAGGTCTTGTGCACTTTTTTAAAGTTGTGGGCTCTGGCCTTGCTACCTCCTTTCAAACTATCTTTGGTGTAATACCTGCTTTTATTCATTCCATTTTTTCCAGCGTCTTTGGCGGCTTTCCGTTGATCCTCGCCTTAGCGGCTGGTATATTGCTTTTGGTCTGTTTGCTACACGATGGCTGCACTTCCCGAGGGCCTCCTCGACCAAGGTCGACTCCGGATGCTCCGTGAACGCATCCTCGCCGGCTTCGGCATCCTGCCATTGGCGACACTCGGTGTGTCCTATAGACTTTATTTTCGCTTTGCGTATTTCACTTGCGTACAACCTGTGATGTCTTGCATCCGATGTCCTTTCTCTTGGTCCTTGGATTATTGCCTCTCCAATACGTCTCTATCTCACACGGATTTTGTCCAGTTGGTGGGTCCTTTAGAGGCCCATGAACGGGACTGTTCCGGTACTAGCTACATGGCGCGTGTGGCTGCACTTGGAATTTTGGCACAATGGGATGTCTGGGCGACTGCTCAGACTCTCCTACAACAAAGTTATATTGAGTATCACGCAAGTTGTCCCACAATGCTGTTCGTTGCTCCCTCTTGCGAGGAACATGAATGCAGTTTTGATTTATTGGACTGGATGGCGTCTCTTTTTTCTGACGATTCCAACGATCTCCTCTTGGAAGGTGTGGTGTTTTTCTGCACTTACACTCTATTGGATTAGGGGGCCTCCGCTTTCAGCGTCCTGCCTCCCTGGACTTTTTTTATTCTGCATTCTTTCTTTTTTTTTTCCGCTCCCATTCATTGTCCTTCATTGGGGAATATTCCATCACAGACGCTACCGTTCTGCTCCATCTATTTGAACTCTGTCTTCGTCCTATGTCTTCGCCAATGGACTGACCAGGGGAGGGTGTCGGGTGGTTTGTGGCCTCATGGTCTGCCTTGCTACGTTGTCTTGGGCCTGGCTGCCATGATGCCTTTTTGCGCACGTTACTTTGTGCCTTCGTATTTCCAGCCTCTGCTTGTGCCCGGCTACTTTGGAACTGTCTGCCTTTTTGCCTTTCACCTTTCCTCCTGTTCCCTTTGGGTTTAGTCTGCACATCATGTACAAGGTCGAAAAACAATGTCCCTTGTTCTTGCTGATCTGGTCAGCCCCTCGCACTTAGACATAACACTGAATGCAGCTGCACTGGAGAAATTTGTCTGCTTTTAATATTGTGATTTCACTGTTAGAGGCACTTGGAGAAAAACCTTTCCAGAGAGAAGAGCTGTGCTTGTCTGATGATGTAAACCTTGCATCTAGATATTGAGGTATGAGGGTCTGCCCGATAAAGCCCAGAGGTCTTCCATTTTTATAATAAACTAGCTAATAGCACGGGGAGGGTGGTATGGTCATTTAGCCCTATATCCACTGCTTTATGAAATGCTTTCCCCATTTGTATTCTATGGAATTGTAACTATGCTTATTATTTTATCCTTATGCATTATGCTGATAGTACTGGCACGTGTACTGTATCTTAGAGCACGATAGTTGAAATAAACATTTTAAACTATACTGTGTCTCTTATTACGCACGTTGTGGACAGGTATGAGTGAGTTATGAAAGGGTGTTCTTGCTCCCGCGAGTCCTGAGAGAGAGAGACCGTGTTCTGGGTTGTCTAATCATTGGTAGCTGCGCTGCTAATGAGATGCTAAAGCTAGTCGGATTGGGATTGTGGGTACTAAGGTGCATGGTTGGTTCACCACTAAACTCCGAGGTCCTATTATCCTGTGCATAGCTCTGTGTATGTGCAGAATCCCTGCAACAACAGAGATAGTCAAAAGTTACATAAGGGATCTTAAATGATATAAAGAAGGTACTAAGAAAGAGAAGAAGGTATAACAAGTTAATAAATATACATATTTCAATATATAAGTAACATTGAGATGACTATAAATATATAGAGATAAAAACTGGGAGGTAAAGATTGATCCAAGAAATACAGAATGTATAAAATGAGGGAAAAGTTGAAAGATATGAGGAAGATTGTCAGAGAAAGAAATGTAAATACATGGATAAATAAGTGAATAAGGGAGCACGTACATACATATAAGTGGGGAAAGGAAAAGTAAGGGTAAAAATAAATAATTAAATAAATAACTAAATAAATATGCGTAACTACGTAGAAGAATACATAGATGGATACTAATATAAATGTAAGTATGCAAGTAAATAGAATTTAGAAAAATATAGATTTATAAAGGGATATATATATATATATGTATAGTTATAGATATAGAGATAGATATAGATATAGACTCCTTGTCCAAATATAAAGAGGTAGAGGGTAAATATAATATATGAGAGGAGGAAAAGGGTGCTTAGGTGTCTTGAAGGAAGGGATTCCAGACTTGTTGGAAAACTTCCTCTTGATCTTGAAGTCGGTATATAATACGTTCATGAGACGCTGTTTGAACCATCGCTACAAGCCATTCTTCATTCGAGGGAGGGTTAGATGATTGCCAATGTCTTAAGATACATATTTTAGCAGTAGAGAGTACAGTGTGTAAAAGGCGACGTTGCAGACGTGTAATGGAGGGAAGAGTTCTAAAATCATGCAATAAGGTAATAGAGAGGGGAAGGGGAAGACGAAGGGATAGAATAGTTCTCTATAGCGTGGTCCCTATGAAAGTCCAATAATCCAGTATGAAAGGACACTCATGAAGTTAATGGGGAAAATCACAATTAACTTCAGAGCATCTCCAACATTTAGAATGTGACAATAATCCAGCTTTTTGTAATTTCAAAGGGGTCCAATACCAGTCATGCAAGATTTTAAAAAGTCAGAATTTCGAGCGAGCTTCTTGAGTCCCTTTGTCAAGATCTTCCAATATATCCAACCATACATTATCTTCAATAGTAATGTGTAGATGTTCCTGCCATTTCATTTGAAGAGCTTTAGCAAATGGTTGTGAAAATAAATGAAGAGTTAAAACACCGTACAAGCCTGACATCACTCCTTTGTGTCGTCCCCATACACAGAGATAATCCAATATTGGTGAAGGGTTTAATATCCAGGGGGAACCTAAACAACGTCTTAGACAGTGCTGTAGCTGTAAATATTGTGATAATTGATGTAATGGGAGATCAAATTCTTCATGAAGCAAGTCAAAGGATTTTAGCTCCCCATTTGATAAGATCTGATCAAGTGTATGAATGCCACATGATATCCACGTAGACCTTTGGAGTGCTTTACTATTTATTCGGATACTTTCATTGTTCCAAAGTGGAGCTTTATAGTGCAAGCGGTAAGAAGTTTGTACAAGGCGATGTGCTCGATGCCATGCTTGATGAGTAGCTTGCATCAACGGATGTGGAGGGGAAGAACGTGGATGTCGAATACCATAAAGAAAGTTAAGGCCATCATTTCGATTAAAAAGAGAATGTTCTATTTGAACCCACTGTGGAGGGTCGGTGGAGTTTGGAAATAAATAAACTAATTGTGAAAGGTGTAAGGCTAAGGAATAATGTTCCTGCGATGGTAAACCCAAACCGCCATAGGGGCGTCGAGCCATTAATTTAGTAGCAGCTAAGCGAGGACGGATAGTACCCCAAACAAAAGACCGAATACGAGTATCCACACGACATAATGTAGATAGGGGGATAACTATCGGAAGCATTCCCAATATGTAAGTAAAACGAGGCAAGGTGACCATCTTAACAGCCTGTACCCTTCCCCACATAGATAAACCTAAAAGAGACCATTTAGCAAATTCAGTTTCCATTTGCGTTATAAGGGGAGTGAGGTTGTCCGAGACCATATTGGATAGGCCTCTATTAACTAGAACTCCGAGGTATTTCAATTGTGATGATTTCCAACAGAAAGGATAGCCATCTATTGAAGCTTTTGTGGTACCAGGAGAAAGTGGAAGAGCCTCACTTTTATCTCAGTTCACTTTATAACCAGAATGGATTGCAAAACTGTCAATAATTTTAAGTGAGGCTGGTAAGAAACATGGAAGATATTTAAGCGTAAGAAGAATATCATCGGCATATAGAAGTAGTTTGGAATCACCGTCTGGCATAGGTATGCCTTGAATTTGTGGTGAGTGTCAAATTAAAGAGGCAAGAGGTTCTATTGCTAATAGAAATAAAAGGGGAGAAAGGGGACTACCTTGACGAGTGCCTCTGCGAATTGGGAAAGGGTCTGAGAGAAAACCACCACAGTTAACCTGAGCTATTGGGTTATCATATAGAAGACGAACTTTGGAAATAAATGAATCACCTAGGCCAAAGCGTTTCATGGTTGCAAACAGGTATGTCCAGTCAATTCGATCGAATGCTTTTTCTGCATCTAATGAGAGAGCAACAGCATCCTCTGTCAACTCGTTTGCAGTCCATAAGGTATGAGCCAGAGTTCGAAGGTGGTTTCTAGATGAGCAACCTGGAACAAAACCCACTTGTGAATGGTGTATAAGAGAAGGGATAACTTTGCGAAGGCGTGCTGCTAAAATACTTGCAAAGATCTTAACATCAGTATTTATTAATGAGATGGGTCGATAACTACTACAAACTAGCGGATCTTTACCAGGTTTTGGAATGACTGCAATTAACGCTCTGTTAGAAATAGGATCAAGTGAATCTACTTGGACAGCTTCTTGAAAAGCAGAAAACAAGGTGTTGACTGTTTCTGATCCAGTCCATTTATAAAATTCCGCAGGGAAACCATCTTCCCTAGGGGATTTATGATAAGGTAGTTTGGTAATAGCTGCAGTTATTTCTTCTTTGCTAATATCTCCATCAAGGAAGGTTCTACCCTCATCTGTAAGGGAAGGAAGGTTGATATCAGCAAGATAGGCGGCTAATTGATCTTCGGTTTTTGACGTGTCGGAAGTATAAAGATGTTTATAAAAGGATGCAAAGGTATCTACTATTTCTTGTGGCTTTGTAAGAATCTCACCCGTTTCACCACGTATTGCAGGAATGGCCATAGCTGCTTCACGTTGTTTCAGCTGAGATGCAAGCAATCGACCTGCTTTCTCACCTTGCTCGTAGTGTCTACCCTTAAGGCGTTGGAGAGCATATTCCGCTTCAGAAGTATATAAGTTATTAAGATCCATTTTAGCAAGTTCTAGTTTTCAGCGGTTGGGTATCGTAGGGTGGGATGAATATTGACGCGTTAAGGAAATGATTTGAGTCTCCAACTCAATACGACGAAGTGACGCCAACTTATTGGCTTCTGCTGCATCTCTCATTAATTGACCATGAATGGTTGCTTTCGCAGCTGCCCAGACAGTTCTATTAGAAGAAACTGAAAACTTGTTAATGTTTAAATAATCAGAGAGGTGGGAGCGTAATAGGGTTTTGCCTTTAGGTGGGCGATATCTTTGAATATTCATATGCCATGGTTTACGGCCTGGAGAGGTTAAACCTAATTCTAAAGCAAGAAGAACAGGCGCATGGTCCGATATTGCGGTTTCCAGAATTTAGGAATCAGTTGTGGTTGCAGTTATCGAGTGTGAGATAAGAAAATAATCTTTTCTGGATTGAGTGCCTTGGGTAGAAGAGAGAAAGGTAAACTCCTGATCGGATGGATGGCAAAGGCGCCAGTGATCTATTAGTCAATGATCTGACGTTATGTCGCCTAGTAAAGCTCTATCCCTCTCATTACATTTGTCTAGGGGGCCTGGTCAGTCTAATACAGAATCACAAGCCAAATTCCAGTCACCACCAATGACAAATTTGGATGTGCCTATTTCTGTCAATTGGCGATTTAAGCTAAGAAAAAAGGAACGTTTAGCTCCTATTGGAGCGGACACGGAGCCTACACAAAGGATCTTGTCACCTATTTTTAGCTTTGCAAAAATGTATCTACCCTCAGGGTCAATGCAGGTTTTGATAATCGTAATAGGTAAGGATTTATGAAGTAGAATGGCCACTCCACATTTCCGTGGCTGGGCATCATTAGAAAGAGGCTGTGTTGTTAAACCGCAATGTAAAACCTTTCATACCCAGTCTCGTCGAAGTTTAGAAGATTCTAAAGCATTTATATGAGTTTCTTGTAAGAGAGCAATATCCGTCTTTTTAGTTTGTAGGTAGGATAACACTTTTTTCCTTTTAATGAAATGTGTAAGGCCATAAACATTCCATGAAACGATACGTAATGGATGAGAGGTAGAATGGACACTAAATGCCATGAGTGTGTTAAGATGTAAGGATATTAACTTCTGAGAAAGACAAGAGAATGGAGGAGGAATATGATGAAAGAGAGAGTTCTGGACAAGGAGGAAGAAGAAGTATCAAATAATTGCTAACAGATATTAAGATAAGTGATAAAAAGAAGTTGATAAAATAAAACTAAGAAGGGATTAATAAAGGAAAAAAGAAAAAAGAAAGAGCAAAAGAAAATAAGAAAGATGGAAAAATAGAAAAAGGATAAGTATACTACGTAAAAGTGATACAGTATTTAAGGGGATAAAACTGTTTCCTGTGGATCTAAACTTTCGGGCTATATGCGCCGGGGAGCCCCATCTAGCAATAAAGTGGGTTTAAAGAATATGATAGAGTCATCATAATAATAGTAATAAATATTATATAAAATAATACATGTGAGATCTTATATAGTATAATGGTGATAATAAATATTGGATACAATCATGTTGAGGTAATATGACAGCTAAATAATACAACAGTTATATAGTGATATAGTTTAAACGCTATCACAATTAATTAGATAGATGAGATAAATATTAGAATATTGAGATATACAAGGCATTATATAAATAGGGAAAGACATAAAAGAGATTAGAATACGATAAAAGAGAGGAGAGAGGAATAGAAGAAGAAGGAAAATAAAGAGGTGAATATATAAAATAGTAAATGCGAAATCTTAAATGGTATGAGAATGGTAATAAATACTGGATATGAGCATGTTTAAGTAATTGGACACTTAAATTAAGCAATATAATACAATAGAGATATAGTAATATAATATAATGTTACCACAACTAATTAGATAAATATTAAAACATCAAAGTAATATAGTAAATAGTGTAATGAAAAATTGATAGATAGAAGAAGAAAAGAAGAGCAGGGAGAAGAGAGAATTGGGGCCACACGTCTAGACTATACACGCCTATGGAGTTTCAGAAAGTAATGAAGAGGATGAATATTTTTACAGTCTAGCTTATATATGCTTGTTTTTAATTCATGTTATACATAAAAATTCATAACATTCAAATTATAACTTTATAAAATTATAAAATAATTTTGATTCTATTATGTGCAAATGTAAGGAGATAAAGGAGGGAAGAAAAGATTTGAGAGAAGGAATATAAAAACAGCGTAGTATAAATAATGAAAGAGAGGAGAAAGGGATAAAAAGGAAAGGGAAAAACAGAGAGAGAAATGTACAAAATAAGATATATGAAAACTTACATAGTATGCTAATGATATTGAATATTAAACATAGTAAAGTTTAAGTAATGTGACAATGGAATTAAATAATTGAAATAATAATGCAATATTTGTATATTCGTACAATTAAATATTCTTCACAAATGATTAAATAAATATAAATACATCAAGATAATATTGTAGATAGGTAGTGTAATGGAGAATTGATGAGTAAGAAAATAGAAGAAAAGAAATGTAAAGAGAAGAGAACATTAGCATTAAACGTCTTATATTAATTCTTAATTCATGACATTCATATTATATGATAAGCAAGAAAAGGAGAAAAAGAAAAACGTAAGAATAAAAGAACATTAATCCTTAAGCGTTTAGGATATATATGTAAGTGGAATTTTATAGAGTAAAGAAAGAGAAAAGGGAAAAGTTTGTTATTTTAGAATTTAATACTTATATATACTAATTCTTAATTCATAATATTCCTAAAATGCATAACATTCATATTATAACACTATAAAATAATTGAATTTTATCATATGTATATATTAGTAGAGAGGAAAGGGGGGAGAGAGTTTAGGGAAGAAATATAATATAATATAGCATAATATAATATATAGTCTAATAGAATATATTATAGAATATAATGATTATAACTCTATAAACAATGTATAACAGAATGAATAAATATTCAGATACTCATCAGATCGAAGTTTCAGTAGATAACGAAGTAAGTGAATTCTAACTGCTTCATCAGATCGCAGTTTCAGTGAGTAGTGAAGTAAATGACTTTTAACTGCTCTACAGTAGTAATCAAAATAAATAATAGGTCATAGTTCAGGAAACATCTTCTTCAGATGATGGAAGAGATTTTAAGGGAGAACGCGATTTGTCTCTTTCCTGTGTAAGAGCAGTTACTGCTTGTAGGGTTTGAGCTCGATCTCCAAAAGAGCGTATATGTCGATCTGGATCTCTTCCTCTGCTTTGAGACCGATTTGGGTAGTGATGAGATTCATCAGATGTTTTCCTGGTTTTCAGGGAAGAAAGTGGAGATTGAAGCTCAGATATAGGCGTGTTGCATTCCATACTTTGAGGAAGGAGAATGTCTAAAAAGACGAAGATCCTCTGGATTAAAGAAGTCTTTGGAAATGCCATCTTTAGTGATCCGTAGGCCCGCTGGTTCAAAGAGGCCGTATTTGATGTCCAACTGGCGTAAGCAGGGTCTTAAAGAAAGAAAGGCTTTACGGCGATCATTTGTTTCTTTTGAGAAATCTGCTGCCATTCAAATCTGATGACCCTCAAATTGGTATGGACCATGCATTCGAGCTGCAGTAAATAATTGACAAGCCTGTTCATGTCTTAGAAAGCAGACAATAAGTGTACGTGGATGCAAGTTCTTCCCAATTTTGAGAGGACCAATATGATGTGCTCTTTGCATCTCCAACGGTGGATCAAAAGTGAGTCCTGTAATTTTTGGTAGGGCCGTTAAAAGAAAGAATTTGGCATCCGATCCTTCCACTCCTTCTGGAAATCCAAAGAAGCACACATTGTCACGACGATTTCTATCTTCTAAATCTATCATCTTACTTCTGAGGAAGAGAGTTCTTGGTCTCGATCCGGTAAGTTTTTAATGCGGTTTCCAACTGTGGCTACACGTTCAGTAAGTCCATCTAGATTACTTTGAAATCCGACGATAGCTGTACGCATCGATTTTGTTTCAATAGTAAGGGTAGGTATGAATGTCTCCATTCCCTCTAAACGCCGTCCAACCGCAGTGATTTCCTGAAGTATCTTTTCCATGGTAGGGTCTGGTGCAGTGAACATCGGAGGATTGGATTATTTTTGGACTGGGAGGCTATTATCCCAAGTTTCTGAAGTGGAACGGCCTTGATTTAGAATTTCAAAGTATGAGGGTTGCTTTGTGGATTTACCAGTTGCTTTACCAGAAAGCATTACCGGATGCTGCTGTATAGTATTTTCAGCACGTGGCAGAAGCACGCAGAATCTAAAGGCAGTCTAACTCCAGTCAACACCACTTCGTCGTATCAGCAATACATCAATAAATTGGAAGAACTGCTCAAAGAAATAGCGGCCAAATCCATAGGTATATGGTGTAATGAAAATGAACAAAATCTCTTCTGATGCTTCAATATATAGCAAGAACTCACTCTGTCTTTTCCATAGACCAAGATACAGCAGGGTAACAAAGAAGATGTGAGGTTGTTAAATTATGCAATGGAAACCTAGCCTCACCAGCAGTGAAGTCTCCTCAGACAGTTTAGAAATGCAGGAGTCACGTAGTACAATCTAAAGAGGCACAAACTCAGTCAGCTGTCTTCTCTTTTGACAACATCAAAGCACCATAGTTAACAGTAGAGTCTTGTCACAGAGAGTACACAGGGCAGCAGATAAATGCAGTCAAAGCAATCAAACCTTGTCCTATAGAGCCGGCAACATTAATTACAAAGTCTCTTCAGGCGTCTCCAAAATTAAAAAGCCACTCACCACATTTCAAGAGGCACGAGCTTTGTAAAAGAGTATTTACAAAGGAAGAATGCCGCTTACTGTGGAGTTGTTAATCTTTGTAAAAGAAAAGTCAGCCTCATTAGCATTGAATTCTGCTCCGTCAGTTTAGAAATGCAGGAGTCACGTAGTACAATCCAAAAAGGCGCGAACTCAGTCATCTGCTCTCTTTGACAGCAATAAAGTCTTGTCACACGGAATACACAGGGCAACAGACAAATATGTTTAAAGCAATCAATCTTTCTCCAATAGAGCCGGCGCCATTAATTGTAAAATCTCTTCAGGCGTATCTGATATCAAGAAGCCACTCACCACATTTCAAGAGGCATGAGCCCCGCTGTCTCCCGTCAAAATTTGAAGTGGTGCGGTCCACAATGAAAACCGCCTTGTCTCCTCTGTCAGCTCAAATATAGGAGCCACTCAGTACAGTCAAAAGAGGTGTGAATTCAGCTGTTCCCAACAACGTAAAAGCATCGCAATTAATAGCGGAGTTGTGTCACACCAGACAATTGCATTCAAAGTAATAAATCTCTGTCTGAGGAAGCCGGCGTCAATAGCTATAAAATCATCTCAGGCGTCTGCAAGGTTAAGGAGCTGCTCACCACATTCCACGAGGCGCGCATTGTTAGCAGTCTAATTCTTTTCTCTGTATGTTTGAGGTGTTTTAATCGTACTATGCCTCTTTTGACTGCCAGAATATGACAACACAGCAAGCTGTCTGTCTTCAGAAACACCAGCCAGGACCGTGCTCTGTCATTTGATCGGGGCGGGACCTGGGCACAATAACCACAGCCTTGCGTCGCAATGTTGCACTCACATTTCAAGAGGCACGAGCCCAGACAGCTGTCTCACGTCAAAATTTGAAGTGTTGCGGTCGACAATGAAAACCACCTCGTCTCCTCTGTCAGCTCAAATGTAGGAGCCGCGCAGTACAGTCAAAAGAGGTGTGAATTCAGCTGTCCCCAACAGCGTAAAAGCACCGCAGTTAAATAGCGGAGTCGTGTCACACCAGGTATTCAGGGTGGCAGACAAGTGTATTTAAAGTAATAAATCTCTGTCTGAGACAGCCGGCGTCGATAGCCCTAAAATCCTCTCAGGCGTCTGCAAGGTTAAGGAGCCGCTCACCAAATTCCACGAGGCGCGAGCACAGGCAGCTGTTCCCTGTCAGAAGTCGAAGTGTTGCCGCCGATAATAAAAACAGCCATGTAACTTGTGAAGGAATTGATTAATTGTCCTGCAAATTTCACATGAGTGAGCGCGGCTGTTTAGACGGCGTTTTCGCTATAAATAAACTTCCATTCATGGTTGGAAAGGCTGCTCATTTCCGTCCGGGGCTTCCCTCAGCGCAGAGCTCCAGAATCAAGCGGCCATCTTGCGCCGTGGCCAGACCACGCCACCCCTGTCTATTCACTTAGTTTTAGATCTGTAGAACATTTAGCTTGGGTGATGGGTTTTTGATAATTTGTTGTAACATTGTGAATCATTTACCAATCTGAAGATTTCTTATTCATTGTTTGTCTTGTTCATAATCACTATATTGCTACCATTATCCGCTTAATAGATAACTATAGTATTGTCTGATCTAGGCCAAGGTGGCATTTCAATTTCACGGCATAATTAGCATATTTTCAGGAATTTCACATTATGCCTGTTACACAATTTTCCGAAGGTAGGCCAGTACACCACTTTGCGTAAATACCCCCCATTCACTGTAACAGTTGACAGCAAATGCACTGTAATGGAACGCAAGCAGCTGTTGTTCGCAGTGCTTGTTTTTAAATGTGTCCTTGCACCAAAAATGGTTGCGATGATGCATTTCATGCTAAAATACAGTGCTTAATGACGGGTTTGCATTTCACACAATTTTGGGTAATCTTGGTGTAATGTTTCATAACTACATGAATGTCACACACCTCTGGTCTGCTTCTAAGTCAAATAGTGCATTTCACTCATGTCGAGTGATATTATCTTAATTTTTGCTCTTCTGGAGCCATTGATATTACCTTCTAATTTGTACATTTAGTGAACTTTTTGGCAAAAACATCTATGCCCATAAACCGGGTGCACTGCAGAATGAATTTCGATACAGGATATAAACTAATGCACAGCTGTAATCAGGTGAAATATGCAAAGTTTTCAATACATGATTCATATCATCTTGAAAGATTATCTTCCAATGATAACAATAAGTGGATATATTTTACATCAGAGATCAATTGTTAAGATACCTTGACAGGTATAGCTGGAGGTAAATATTTTTATACTGTTGAAAAAAATCAATTTCAAATGCCTTACTAATATGAATAAATAATTATGTACATTTGTGAAGTCACAATTATTAACAAGACAAAAAACAAATCCTCTTTGCACGGCAGATATTTCTGCTACAGTCAATTTTCTATTAAATAAATTAACAACTTGTCATTAATATCAGTTTTGGAATATGTGAAAGGAGTGAAAGTCTCCTCAAGCAATAGCCACAATCTTTGTCAGGGTGAACCACAAAAAATCACTAAATTAACTTGTGCTTAACCCTTTGGTAGATTGGCACATAAACAGTAAGGAATAATTTAGAGGCAATTTGCAAAGTATTCATTAAGCACTTAAACAGTAATAAAGTGAAAACATAACACAAGAAAAATCCTACACCAATTAAAAAAACTAGAGTAAAATGTAATAACTTTGACACCAAACCGACATAAATTCAGTCAACAGAACAGAAGATATGCAATTTTAAAGTTTCAGGTAAGCATAGCACCTAAAAGCACAAAGCGCCACTCTCAGCTATCTGGTTGTGTGAGACCACGTGTAAGTCACAAGTTTAGGCTGACCACGAGGAAGCCTGGGCTGGATATAGGGACCAGGTTCGTCCAGCTGAAAAAGTTACCTTCTAAAGTTTAGCACAAAGAATTCCATTTGTGATGGAGGCCACAAGAAGCAGAGAAAGCATCGCAGATGGTCGTAGCTGTAGCAGGAAGAGCAGGTCGGGCATTTCAGATGGTCGTCACTGTAGGGCGAAGATCATGTCTGGCGTTGCGGATAGTTGCTGCTAGATTTTCACATTGGTGGTCACAGCGGGCTATTGATGCTGTAGCTCAAAGTGCAGATCTCCCATTGCTGGTCGTGCTGGCGGTCGCTGTCAAGTTCACTGGAGCTTTGCATTGGCTGTCGGCATGGACAGCAAGATCTTGGTGTGAACAGTCCCATTCATGGTCGAGAAAAGCTCAAAACTTCAGGATATCTCCTTTTGTTAAACAAGTAGTTCAACTGATACCACACCAAAGGTCCAGGACCTGAGGAGAATGCCTTGGGGATCAGGACCTCACCCCAGCGGAGGCCAGTAGGGTCTAGGCAGGTCCGGTTGCAGGTCCGGTAGCCAGTCCAGGCAGGTCGAGTGGAGCAGGTCAGATGGGCAGTTGCAGTCCTCTGGAGCTTGTTACGTCCCTGTAGCTCAGAACAGCAGGTCAGTCATCTGACCCTTGAAGTCACTTCAGCCTAGGATGAAGGGTGCAAGTCCAGCCTTCCTTGTCAAGCAGGGCTGTCCTCATGCAGCAGGGCAGCAGCGTGTCCTTATTCTGTAGTATCCACAGGTTCAGAAGTGTTATGAAGAGTGGGTCTTAGGGTCTCAGTTTTATACCTGGTGCCCACTTTAAAGTGGGAGAAGCTTTTGCAGTTTCCCCCTACAGAGGTGTCTGTAATTTCCCACATCCTTGCCCCGGTCCCAGTCTGTCAAGGGGCACAATAGTCTAGTTTCCTTTGTGTGTGAGCTGGGCCAGAGTCTTTGAAGTGCAAGTGTAGTAGATGACTGCTCAGCCCCCCTCTCCCATTAAACCAGGATGCCCCATCCTGCCAATAATCAGACTCTCTATTGTGACGCTATCTCAGAGGAACACACAAAGGTCAACTGTCAAATTTCTAAAAGTGACATTTTAAGAATTGTGACTTAAAACATGACTATACCATTAAAGAGGGTTGTAAATTGCAATTCCTCAGACACCAAACATTGCTTTCCTACCTGCTCCTCCAGAAAAATGATCACTCATTACATTTAATAGGGTAACCCAATGTTATCCTAAGGGAGAGGTTAGCCTGCAGTAGTGAAAAATGAATTTAGGAGTTTTTCACTACCATGATATGGAACTAATAAGTACAAGTCCAACTTTTTAAATACAATGCACCCTGCCCTATAGCCTTATTAGGGCCTAACCTAGCGGTGACTTATATATGTTAAAAAGGAAGATTTAGGCCTGGCAAACGGTTTATATTACCAGATCAAATTGACAATGAAAAACTGCACACAAACAAGCAGCAATGGCAGGCCTGAGAAAGGTTTAGAAAAGGCTACTTAAGTGGGTGGCACAATTAGTGCTGTAGGCCCCCCACTATTGGCATTTAAATTACAGGCCCTGGGTACCTGTAGTACCACTTTTCAAGGGACTTACAGGTACACTAAGTGTGCCAATTGGATGTAGGCCAATTTTACCACATTTATAGGAGGGAGAACAAGCACTTTAGTTGTATTTGGGCAAAATATCAAGTTTTAAATATTGAGTTACAGAAATATCAGAAAAAAATATTGTGATACAAAATTATCGTGATGAAGAAATATCGTTGTCAAGAATATCAATTTTTTCAGGTAAGTAATATCGTTGTCCATAATATCATAGCTGTTAATATCGTTTTCAATAATATTATTCCCAAAAATATTGCATTTTAATGATCTTAATGTGTTTTCATTTATATTTTTATTTTACATGTTATTATTGATTGTATAATTGTTAGCAATATTTTTTAATTTAGTTTGCAATTTTAGGTGTGCTATAATATTCTATTTAATTGCTAGGATTAAATGATAGTGTTGTAGAGGGTTGTTAGGTTTGTAGGGGCATAGGGTGGGAAGTTAATAAGTAAAATTAATTAACAATTAATTAATAATGCATTATTAATTATTTAATTGATTATTAATCATTTAAATTGTGTAATAATTACATGTTTAAGTTATATATTTGGCGCATGCCGCTGGGTTCATAGGGGTATAGGGTGGGGAGTTAATTAAGTAATAATTAATTAGAAATTGATTATTAAAATATTATTAATTATTTAATTGATTAATAATTATATAAGTTGTCTAAGAAGTATATTTTTTAAGTTGTATATTAGGTGTGGGCTGCTGTATTTGTAGCAGTATAGGGTGGGAAGTGAATTCAGTAATAATTAATTACCAACTAATCATTACTGAATTTACAATTATTTAATTGATTATTAATTATGGTCTTTGTGTTATACTCATTGAGTTTAGTTATATTTTAAGTGTGGGCTTCTAGTTGTGTGGAAGTATAGTGTGAGAATGCCATGAAAACTCAAAAATAAGAGACAACTATAGAGAACCAAATCAACTAAGATCCAATTTTACCATTGGTGACATTTCCGAACTATTCATGCTGCATGAACTTGATAAGGAATCTGAAATCAGCCAGATAACAAGATGAGATGGGCATTCTGAGTCTTCAAGATATGAAATTTGCCTCAGACTCTCATGGTGACAGTGGTCTGAGAACCAAAAGTAAATTAATTTTGCAATTGCCAAGTGGTAACCTCATTGATGTTTTCCATTAATTGGTAGTCGGTGACATTATCAAATTAAGGAAATCATCTAGAAAGAGGGGTGTCAGCAACTTTACTTCAAAAGAATGGCAGGAGTTGAACCAACTAGAAGACAACCACTTGATTATCATCAAGCCCTCTGACAAAGGAGGCGATGTCATTGTCATGGACATAGATCTGTATATTAAAGAAGCCCACAGACAATTGAACATGAGATCCTGCAGTCCAATCCAGCCATTGAACATCAAGTTGAATATCATGGCATGCTAAATAATTGGCTTGATCTGGGCCTTATTTAATTTGAGGAGAACACATATCTAAAGGTTGACCTTTCCAGAAATCCAGTGTTCTTGCCTAAAATTGCTAAGGATCTAAAAATTCCCCTGGGAGACCAATTGTGAGCATGGTGGGATCCTGTCTGGAGAACACCCTTAGATTTTGGGATCTCTTTCTCTGTGAATTTGTAAGAGAATTGGCATCCTACATCCAAGATACAAATGATATTTTGCACAAAATTCACAATATTCCTTGGCACAATACATATATTATGGTCACCATAGATGATTCCTCTCATTATACCTTCATCAAGCATGACTATGGTGTAGAGGCATGCAAATATTTTAAGAGCTTGTCCCTTAAATTTGGCACAGCACACACATATGCTCATTACAATGCTGAAGTATTGTCTCCCCCACAACATCTTTTTATTAGACAATAAGGTTTATCTTCAAAGACAGGGAACTGCCATGGGCGCCTCCTTCGCCCCATGTATGCCAACTTCTACATCGAATAGGTGGAGAAGGAGGTGGCCTGGTCTAACACACATGTCCATCACATGAATAAAGTTGTACTTTGGGTGCGCTTTATTGACAAACTGTTTTTGATTTGGGATGGAGAAGAGACTCAGATAAAGGAATACATCCAGGTACTTAACACTAATACTTACAACATCCAATTAACTGACAAAAGGAACAAGACCTGCATAGAATTCTTTAATGCACTTCTGGAAGTAAAAGATGACAAAATATATACTAGTATTTATCTGAAAGACACAGCCTGTAACTCCATCTTACATGGCAACAGTGGGTATCTTAAAGCTCTAAAGTGGAGAATCATACAGTCAATTTTTAAGAGCCCGTAGGATATGCTCCACTGATGAAAACTTTGAGAAAGAGGCAGAAATGACGGTGACAAGATTCTTGGAAAGAGGCTATCCCCGTAAAGTCTTGCATGAGGAACTCCACAGAGTCAGGTCCAAAACTATATATGAGTTACTATTTGGGAGAGGACAAAGTGAAGCTCTGAGTTCGAAGTCCACATAAGTCACTGATTTAGAAACATCTCAGATCCTACAGTACAATAATGAACATCAGTTCATGAGCACATTGTTGACAAAAAATTGGCACGTGCTCCAACACATACAAACCAAGATAGGTCAAAGATCATGGCTAACATATCAAAAAGCCAGATCAATCGGTGATATACTGACAAGAAGTATGTTCACAAGAGAAGATAAAGTGAACTGGCTATCCAAGAAACAATTGGGGTTTTGGAAGCGCAATTGATGTAAAACCTGTGCTCATGCTATTAATAGGAAGGATTTTGGGACAACAGAAGGCCAGACCCGAAACATCATCGAGAGAATAACCTGCAACACTGACATTGTTGTATACATCTTGGAATCTGATTGTCAAATGAAATACATTGGGAGCACAATAAACAAAGTCAAGGTTCACATCCTGCAGCACTTAAGGGCCACTAGGAATCAGGATAGGAATTACCCCATGGCAAAACACTTTTGGGAGAAGCATCAGGGTGACCCTAAATGTTTACGTTACTACGCCATTAAGCATATTAAAACCCATCTCCGTAAAAGAAAAAGAGAACTAGAAATACAGAGATGGGAATCAAAAATGATTATTTTATTATGAGCTGAAAAACCATGGGGTCACAATCTTGATGCTGAACTACATGTCCACATTTGATGACAGCATTCAGTGGTTGACTGTCACTGAGAGTGAACTTTGCAATGACTATTGTCTTCAAAACATGACACTTTATGATAAAACAACCTATGTTGGTCCTCCATCCAAGACGCAAAGAAGCTCAAGGTGTAGGGGTGACAGCGAAGGTCTCCCTTCTCCTTTCACAAGAAAGGAGAAGGGAAACTGGAATGATGGGCTCCCCACAAGCAGGTACGTACACCTTATAAGCGAACTTGTTTGAAAGTAGGAGTTCTGGACATTGTCCCTCAATACCGACTCCCTTTCAAATTTGTTGCATTGATGTATAATCATTGGACGTTTATATTTTGTGAGACGAGGTGTTAAAGTCTCCTACTTGTGTTGCTGAGTTTATGCCAATGTTCCCATATGCCCCAAAACCTTATTCTTTTGATTCTTTAGGTGGGGGGGCCCTACGATCTAGGCTGTTTACCCTTTGAACTGATGTTAGTAATTCCCACACATTTAGGTTAGGGAGTATCCACTTCAAACAGATTGCCCTCCGGTGCCAGCAAAATCAGTACAAAAAGTATGAATTTTTGTGTCTTAACTATCTTTAAGGCTGACTCTCCACCATTTATAACCCCAAAAATCACTAGTGCCAGGCTTACCTTGACTTCTTGGCCCATTACATCTGAGAGCACCTTACCCACTTCTTGCCAGAAGATCTCGATCAAGGGACACTTTCAGAACATATGGACATCATCCGCCCTATCCACACCACACTTGGGGCACTTCCTTGCCTCCCGTCCTCCCAGCTTCAACAACTTCTTTGGCATCCAGTATGCCCTATGCACTGTAAACAGAAAATTTTTCCTGAGAGATGCGGACTTAGTAGATGACCAAAGAAAAGACATCTATTTGTTGTTTCAATTATGTTACTTTATTTTATGAGTTCCTAAAAAGAATCCTCAGCATTCTATAGGATGCATTATTTAGGGTCACTTCCATATCTTGGAATAAATCATTGTCTAGATCATCAAATGAGGAGTAATAATGATCCTAACACCCCTAGGTACACTGTTATGTTCCAATATTGTCTGTTCAGATCTGGGTTTCGACTTTCGAGTGATCAAAATGATTCACAAGGAATGGACTTAGAATGAAATAATAACTAATTGTATGCAATTATTTGCCTTGAGGGTGGGCCTTTTTATAACACTATTCAGTAGAAAGATTGGTTATGCTGGGTGGATGAGCTGGGATTTTTCAGGAGCAAGATATGGACCAGTACTTGGCTTTATTGTTTGAGCCTCAAGTGATTGTATTGGTTCCAAGGGAAATGACTTTGGCTGAAATGATGATTGTTCCAATTATTTACTCAATACAAGGGTCATATTTACATAGAACTACTTAGTAGAAGGATTGGACTGGCGTATTATGATCAAGAACTTATATAGACTATGCTTGTTTACATAGGGATATACTTTTGTAAAGATTTAACTGGAGATGACAAGGATGTGTTGTAGTACCACTTTCCAATACATGGTGAGGGATTAAACATGAAACTTATATAGGGTGAACATTACTTGTATGTGTTATATGACACTTTACTTGGAATTCCAAGAATATTTGTACATGATGTAACATCAGGAATATGACTTAATGGTGTGTCTATTAATTTGACATATCTCCTGATTATGAACATAGTGATGAACTACCATAGGATGTAAAGTTTGCTTCTTTGTATCTGAAGATTTTTCGGAATGTTGACATATACAAATTTTATAGTATGCACACTTTCATGTGGAATGTAATGCACTTTTACCAACACATTTGATAAAGTTGTAAAAGTTCAATATGAGCTATATAAGATGAGAACCTATTGCATGTAGATGTTCATATTTTGTTGACAGTAAATCAATTAAAAAATATATTAGATGTAACCTCTACTCAGATACTACAGGGCTAATGAATGTTTGGATTATATTCTATGGAAGAGATGACTGTAAAAGCTATACAACATATGCTTGAGTCAAATGAGTATGAACAGATATGATTACAGAATGTTTTATGCCTGATCTCAATTATTATTTTTTTATTTGTGTTGTATATGTGCAGCTTGAACAGCCCTGGTGAAGTTCTTGTAAGGAACCAAACACAGTGAAATTATAGGTTCTTTGTATGTGCGATGTGTAATGTCATAGCTGCCTGTAAGCATTAGTGTTGGTACATTTAGGTTTGGTGCTAAGACCTTAGTTTATGTTAAAAAAGCTATAAATTCACAGAAAAAACTTAAGTGATATTATAGTTGCGTTTTGATATACCCTCATCATGCTATGATATCATTGAACATGTCAAGAGTGATGTAGTATATAAAGTCATAAGCAGTCCGTAATGAGTGCGAAAGGGTCTTTTTAGCGTAAGTTAAGGCCTTAGATCCTAACTATAAGATCAATTTAACCTTTGTTTTTTCAGTGAATTGCTGTGGTGTTTTGATCATATTCTAAATTGGATCAGCAGAAAACCCTGTGCATGCAGCCAATCCCCCTCCCGTGCACCATCTTCAGCAGTGTTCTGTGTAAGTTAGGACACAGAGCCTGACCTTTGTCCAATTTCTGCAGCAAACACCATGCATGTGATCAACCACCGCTGTGCCTTATAGTTATTTTAATACAATGAAAAGGTCTTGGCTAACGTCAGACCTAAAAATGTCAATTCATTCCAGTAACATAGCATGGTATATAGATCCTTAAGCAAAAGCTTCCAACTTGTCTCAAAGTATTCTTTTAATCTCACACTAATTTGCACTCTCCATGGTCAGCTCTACCATCTCATGCAGTGCAATGTCAGGTGCCCACAATGCTGTCACACTGTGAGAGCTCTAGGAATAATTTGTAAATGACCATTGTTAAATATGCTAAAAACTATAAATTAGAATAGAAATAAAAACCATGTGCAATTGAATGTTGTAGAAAATGACAGATAAGAAGGAAAGTAAATGTAGTTTTTGAACAATAATGTAAGATAATAGTGTATTTTGATATAGTATATATGGCATCATACATATTCAAGCCTGCAACCAGGAAAAAAGAGGCAGAAAGAGATGACAAGAGAAGCTGGTGGGTGTGTGCAATGGATCAACTGGTAATATCTATTGTGTTGCTGGGTACAAGCTTGCAAACGAGTGCACTGTCTCGGCAAATCAATTGGTTAATGATTTGCTGTAGTGCTGCATCTTCCCAGGGTAGTAGTTTAAATCAGATATTCTCGGGTGACGTCTATCATGGGGCTCATAGAAAAGCTGTTACAGGCTAGCCTGTGAGAAGAGAACGTGAGGTGAAATGAAGATTTGCATATGTGATTTGCAGGTTCTCACAAAGTGATCTTCAAGTAATGTATATTTTCACCTCACAAATCTCTTCTTAAGTAATGGGTTCTTGTTTTTTAAATGGCTTTACTCATAAAAAATCTTTTTGCATAAGAGAATGTTATCGTTTTCTGTTTTGCATATGTTTCATTTAAGGAACAAAATTGATTTTCTGCAGTGAGAAATTACCATACCTCTGCTTGTGCCTTGAGCTTCATATTTAAAATAAATAGCTTGGTGATGACATTCCCTGTAAAAGGACTGCAGTAGAAACGTTTTTGCAGGGAGTTTCTTTTTCCTTAAAGCAGCAGAGACAAACAACCATTAATCACTGTAAAATACCTTTCCTTCAGCTCTGCAAATATTTTAGACTCTAGGCAGAGAAATACTGAGGCAGAGACTACTCTAAGGGGCATATGTACAAGCCATTAGTGCCACAAGAACATCACTTTTTTTGACGCTCCGGTGGCGGTGTGCCCTCACCATATTTACCAAGTTGCATTAAGCCACTTTTGGGCATATGTATTAATACATCGTTTTTCGACTCCTTAATAGTGATTTTTTGCGAATCACTATTAAGGACTCGTAAAATGCAATGTATGTAGGAATCGCAATAATAATTGCGATTCTTCCTTATTCCTTAATTGCGACTCGCAAATTGCGAATCGCAATTAATGAATACCTTCCATTCATTCCTATGGGCCTAGAGGCCCATAGGAATGAA
Organism: Calotriton arnoldi; assembly: GCA_963921515.1. Classification (NCBI taxonomy): domain Eukaryota; kingdom Metazoa; phylum Chordata; class Amphibia; order Caudata; family Salamandridae; genus Calotriton; species Calotriton arnoldi. Next base: position 52,390 of record CAWUFW010020458.1, on the reverse strand, counting down.
TGGGAAGACATTCGCAATTTGTGAGTACCCATTAGGTATTTGCAAATTGCGAATGCAATTTCAAGGGTGCAAGGGTGTCAAAAGGACACCCTGTTGCATGCCCTAAGGGCATGTATGTGCGCCACATGGCACTTTGAAAAATGCAAAAAAGTGCATTTTTCAAAGAAATCTCAAATTACCACCAACTTGAAGTTGGTGGTAATTTGCGATTTCTTAAGCCAAAATCGCACAACTTGGGTGCTTCCTGCATTGCATTTAAGGAATCGCAATTTGCGATTCCTTAAATGCATTCGCAAAATAGGGAATCGCAAATTTTACGATTCCCTATTTTACGAGGGCCTTTGGGATCATACATCCCAAAGGCTTTTTCCCGATCACAAACGGGCATTTTGCGAGGGCCTTTTGGGATGATACATCCCAAAAGGCTTTTTCCCGTTCACAAACGGGCCGATTCTGAGAATCGGCCCGTTTGCGAACGGGAAATGGGCTTAATACATATGCCCCTTTATGTGACTTAATGCCGCTACCCTTTCACACAGGTATCTGTGTTAAAGGGGCATGCAATGGGTGTTGCTGTGGGTGTTCCACAATTTTGACGTTGCTCCAAATTTACAAGGATAGCAGGGCCAAAAACTAACACCATGCAAGAGCAGACGTTAGAATGGCGCATGATGAGAAATGCTTTTATTTCTCCACGTTTTTGCGTTTTCAATGTGTGCCTAATTCTGCAGCACACATAGAAGGAGCAAAACACCATTAATGATTGTTTATGTGCAGGAAGATGTCCCTTCCTGCACATAAACAATCATTAAATAATTATGATTTGCTACTTCTATGTGTGCTGCAGAATGCAGCACACATAGAAGTAGACATAACAAATAGCCATTATGAATTGTTTATGTGCAGGAAGGAACACCTTCCTGCACATAAACAATCATTCTCTGCAACGCAGGCACCCTTGCACTATGGTGCAAGGGTGCTTCAGTTGGTGCTAGGCAGTTAAATTTAGCGCCAGCACTAGGGAAAACACATGGGTGCACCGTATTGTAGTAAGTGAGGCACATCCCTGCATTTTGAAAATGTAGGAGCGCGGTGCTGCCAAATTTGGCAGAGCTCTACACTCCAACATTGTCTCATAAATATGCCCCTCATATTTGCTATTCCAGTGCTCAAATTGGAACAGATTTACTATGACCTTGTGCTTCCTTTGTGTCACATAAATCTACGCAACTGTAAAGAGGCATATTTTCTGCCTGGTGCAAAGGTTTTTTTGCATCCGTTTTACACTCATGCACGACACAAACGCTCCCTTTCTCGGTGCTGCACTGAATACTTTTTTGATGGTACGAAATGTGGGTGTGTCAGAGCGAAACCACCAAAAAGCCCACGTAAAACACACACAAGGTGACTTACCATTTTCATGCAGCCACAAAAAGCAGTTCAAAGGTCGCCTTGTGCAGAAAAATAACAAAAGGTCAAAGCAAGTGCAAAATTCATGGTCAATCTCATAAGCACTATATAAAGAAGCAGGACCCAACATTTTCCCAAGTGACAAAAAACTGCAAGATTGTTATCCTACGACATAGTCTATACCTTCGTCAATTTTCCAGAAGAAGAAGACAGAAAAAGAGGAGGATCTTCGTGCAAAGGGTCGCAATCCTTGACTAAAGAAATATCACAAATTTTACACACTCGGCAAGTACATCATCAAGGCATTGTTGGACCAAATTGGATCTAGTTTGAGGGCAACACTGCCAAGTTACATGCCATACTAGCTAATTTTCATCTCTTGGCGATGCCCCACCTACTTGACTCTGGGTCTGGGTCATTTTGGAGCACATATTTCATAGTGGCAGACATCTCTCATAGTACACTCTCTGCATTCCTGCCATCTGACGTTGATGTCAAACTAGTAGAGGTGAAGCACTGTACAGGATTTATGCAGTGACTGGTAATATTTCACCAGTCTCATAGCCAAGTACCCTGGTAGTGCATTTGACGCCTCCATCTTTCAGTACTCTACCAGTTTCAGAGCCAAATGTATTGAAATGCACTAGTGCTTGTTTAGCTGCCATGGAAGTAAATCACTCCCAGAAATATGTTTTGTTATCTCTGCTGCTTCTGTGGGTGACTTAATGGCTGTGCCAAGAGAACTAAGGAGCCACACAGTTCATCATACAAAAGGCATTGCATGACATAACCTCTGTGATACATCATCACGTAACCACTGTGCATAAAGTGCTGCAAACACTACAATGCCATGGTAAATTTTGCCCACATAGGACTCATGACAAATAAAACTCCCTACTCTGTTAGGGCCAACACACCTCCTGGCATGGGGAATTGGGGATCAATACAGAAGGGCAATGTAACACCTTTTGTGGAAGCTAACTTGTCTAGGACACAATGTCAAATTCTAACCTATTCACATAAGTATGTGTCCTTGTGCATATGTTACATTGAGGGTTTGACACTCAGGTAGCTATGCAAAATTTTTACACAAAAATAGAAAAAATGTGAGGTAGGTCAAGAAGATGTTGACTTGCAGGACTATCACAAAGCAACACGTGTTCTGGAATGCGCTTAGAAAATTGTTAACATATTCGTTTGTTGGCATGTATGTTTCCTCAGAAATGGGTCCATTGCTCGCTACGCTATGCTGTAGGATCCAAGCTATACCTCACTGAAGAGGTCTAGTGAGGCTGAAACTGATCTGGGGTTGCATGTGTTCCCTTCTGGTTGGCGACTCACCTGGCATTTCGTGATGGACAGCCATCATGAGGAGTAGAGTCAGTACACATTCGCACAATGAGGGCCTCTGTCTAGAGTGACACAATGTGTGGAAAACCATGACCTGTAATGCTACGCCAACTGATTGCGCGTGGTTAGACTATTTGCAAACACTTTTTGTGTGTTTGGTGTATGTTTGTGCCTAATGTCACTGACTCCAAAGGGTATGGACATTCTAAATGACATTCTTGACATATCAAGTGAACAACTGCAAAGAAGAGCTACAGCATAGCCATGACAGGATACCAGGTGTGTGTCCACATTGATATCATATGTCAAAGACACAAATGCCATTCACAATGTTGACATGCAATGCAATGGATCATAACCTACTCACTCAATCTACTTATATAAATATGGGTAAAAAAGGAGTTGTCTCTCTTAACCACACATAAAGAAACACTGTTGCAAATGTGAAATGCCTTTTATCATATACACTTTGCATTCAATTGGATATATAGCATCAATGTAGCTTAATCACTACAGTAGATTCCCACCCAAACATAAAATTTTAAAAGAACGAAGCCAGCATAATTCACCACTTATAGTTATCTCAAACAACTACACCTCACACCACCACCATGCACAGTGTTGTTATCAATTATGTCATTTCAGATGTTGCAGTCATATTTTCAATTATGTAATAGAACATGTCATTAGTGATGTAATATGGGGGCTAGTTAGCAGTGCATGGCAAGGGCAAAGGTTGTAGTTACTGTAGGAATTGTGATAACTATAACTTGTGAATTTCAGTGGTTTTCTTCATTGAAATGGTATGTTTTAGCTGATATTGTCCAATAAACATCAGTGTTTCCTACGGTGGACCATATAATACGTACTATTCTTCACATTCATCCACACCACACACATCACTTCATTCAAAGAAGGCAAAAAGAAAAATGCCATCTTTTGCAAATATAGTGTGCCACTACGCAGATATACTAATAAGATTATACAAATAGGTTTATTAAAAACATTAAAAACTTTTGTCAATTCATTACAATAAAAACCAATATCAAAGGAATCCAATCCCATATATTACATACAAATACAGGGTAGTGTCCTGCAAGTACTACATATACAGGAAACAAAACATAATGAAAGAGAGAAAATAGAAAAAAGAGAGTGTCAGCAAGACAATACACTTTGTCATCAATAAACCCTATCAGTGATGGGGTTAAGTTAAGGCCGGAACTTGATATGTTGAAAATATTTCATCTGTTGTGCCAGCCAACATCACCGATTAGGGGTCAAGGGCGTTGACGCGTTTCGATGGTATCGTCCTGGTTTAAACCATCTTTATCAAGACTGTAATATAAACTCTCATAGTGCATATGTAAAACCAACCAGTATTATACACCTGTATGTAAAAAGGATATAATTACCACAAAATACTAAAGAATCTCTAAATGTTATAAGACATATAATTGGTTATCTAGACATTTGAAATATTACCAACACATACATAGAATGTCTAAAATATATTGACCATTTGTACATATTTCAATTTTTTTTTTAACAAAGATGTTATAAGCATAAAATACCTACTCGAAGTTTTAACATCATAATTAAGGTCCAACATCATACTTTGGGGCATCACTATATAGCAGATATTCGAGGGAACCTTCACACCACATATATACATGCATACACATACATACTAAATCTCCTCATCAACCAAGTTGAACTCTATTTAGAATATCAGGGTAGTGGGGTTGTTACGTGATCAAAAATAGGATCTACCACCAAAGTAGCTAGTGATTTTAAGCAAAGCTCACCTTCTAGACTGTATTTCTAAAATTCCTAGAATACGTCCGGGGATATCTCCTGGGGAGTACACTGATTCCCAGCAACAGGGTTTTCTCCAATTGAGATAAGCCCATAAAATTATTCAATCTAGAAATAAAAACAAAAATACCAATGTGTTTTTTTAATATTGCAAAAACCTACATGACCCTGCCTATCAATGTACATCACAGATCTATTCATGTTGAAGAAGAGACACTTACATTCCTTTTGAACTGTCCTTCAATTGAAGACGGAGAATGTAAGTTATACAATCTGTAGATATTAATTCCCAAAATATTTAAAAACAAGGGATTTTCCAATGTAATTTGCAAATATTTCCCTTCATCAATTGGGCCAAGAAAAATGAAAAACAGAGAAGCCCCATTTCATTAAGAAATCAGGTGACTGTCCAAGAGATTACTTTTAAAAGAATTTATATCTTTACACTACTTAACAAAATATCCCTTAAATACGCCCTAGGGTGCAAAGTCGTAACGAATATACCTAATACAAATCTCACTATCATAGATCATTGCCCAACTCCTGATGGAGTAAGTAGGATGAAATCACCTAAATCCTCAAATGTTGGTGCTGCTGTGCATCCGGCCTGCTGTAATCGTGAAAGTAAATCGCCGCCACCATAAGACACCGCTATTTAACTCTTCTAAATGCGCGCTCCACGCTCAATGGCACACCTGTGTGATCTCTGTAACGGACCTGCCATCTTGGAACAGGTACCCCTTAATGGTTCATGCAGGATCACGAAACCCATGAAACTAATAAAAGTTCTAAAAAAACTCTAAACCTACTAAATCTTTAATCCAACTAAAAAAATCATTCCAAAGATTTTGTATTTTGTATTTTATATTTTGTATATTGCGGCTGCACCTAAACCCACATCGGAAACCGGAGTGCTAATACTTCCCCCATCATACAAACACTTCCGGAGCCGAGAGTGAAACACATCAGCCAGATAACCGCCATAGCGGTTCCGCCATCTTAAAACAGTTATTTTAAAATCCATAAAGTCCCAATCTCACAATGGAGAGCTGATAGTGGCTCATAGATCTACAAAAAGGGATCTTTAAAAGTCGAAAGGGTTATTTATTAATACAATATCCAAAGCAAAATCTATTAGGACGGAAACCAAAAAGTATGGTTCACAAGTTTTTTTTTCCCTTTTCCCCCTTCCCATGGGACCAAGCCCAAGGCCGGTTTGATGGTGATGTTGACATCATTTTGCAAGGATCTCAGGGATTCTCTATGTGCTCTAGATAAATTATTAAATTGTTTGTTAGGGCCCTCCATGATATTCTTAACATTGATTTCAACTACTCCCTCAAATACCTATATATTTTTACTAACTTGACTAAGAGAGGCTGTAAAAGTGGACCTTGGTTTAAAGCCTGAGATGTTGTTAACTACACGACATTCTCTACCTTCAAAAACCCATTTAGTCTGATTTTTCTAAAAAATGATTTAAGATCATTTTAACTGATATTTAGCTGATATTGTCACCTAACTATAGCGCCCTTTAACCTCTTTTTTCAGTAAAATTTTAAGTTTTAAGAAAAATGCAAAGTAACAAATGGTTAGAATTCCTAACTATAGTGTCATTTCAACCTTTGTTTTTTTTAGCATAAAGTAAGATGTCCATTGTCATGTGCCATGTGGGGTTGAGCGCAGAGCCTGTGCTCAACCCCCGCAGTTTCCCAACGCTCCACCTCACATGACTGACTCTGTCATGACATTTAAGAATATAAATGGTTTTAAAAGTAAGGCAGACCTACTGGCTTTTTGAAAGGCTCAAAATACCAAAATATGAAGCATAACATAACAAAACATTATAATATACCATCAAAGGATCAGCACATCAACATATGTAAAGGCCTATAGGCTTTGTCAAAAGTCACCATTAACTATAATCAAATGTATATTTAATAAATTCACACATTGCAATGTTCAATAAAAGTTATTGTCTCAAAATAATTTTTAATAAAGCTTTTTCTTTTAAAAACAAGCATGTATTTAAACATTTTTAAAATATTTTTAGGCTACAAAGAGCAGTCATAGAACCAACCACAAGGAATCCCTGTACTCCAGCTGAGGCACATACAGCTCAAGCTTGGAGAGCTTTAAACAAATATGGTAAGCTCTCCTGGGGTCATAGATTCAATGACCCAGGAGACTTACTGTGTTTTCAAATTTTGCTGGGGGGGGGGGGCTGCTGCGCTCCCTGCAGCCCTACACAACATTAGAAAAAAATGGTTGTTGTTGCCTCTGCCCCTTGTAGGGGCACCACCATTTAGAAAAAAGAAAAAATATAATTTAAAAAGCCAATACAGGGCTTTATGGGGTTCTACTTAAAGGAGCTGCTAATAATAAATGAGTGTCTCCTGCTGCTCATTGCTTTTTCTATTTGACTTTTTTATGGGTGCCCAGATGCCCACCAGGGGCACCCATAACATGGTATATGTTGGGGGCTAGGGGGAAGCTCCAAATCCCCTGTGGCCTCTTCCAGCTCCCCACTCAGCACCCATTGTGGGAGACAACCATTGCAGTTTTTCCAGGGGTACCCTGGTGGCACCCACAATTATTTTTAATTGGGGCTGCTTGGAGAGCTGCACTGCCCCTGCAGCTCCACCGACTCCCCAGACAGCACCATAGTGGTGCCTGTGGGAGCTGGCTTTGTTGTTTTGCTCCCACCCAGGCAGGAACCCTATTTGTCTCTGCTCATGCCCAGACAGGAGCAAAGTTGGTTACCTGTCTGGGAGAGTGTGTGTATGGAGCACAGTTTGTATTCCCTGTTGGCACTCTTCTGGGCAAGGAACACAGCAGTGCCCTGGTGGATGGGTTCCCCAGGACACTGCACTCATCAGGCCAGGGGAGATGGGCTGAATGAACCTCTCCCCTAAAAGAAAAATGGGCCTTGGGATGGGAATTCCCAGGGCCTAAAAAAGGCTCAAGAAGTTGAGCTGGGTGCCTCCCTCTCAATTTAAAGAAAAGCAGCCCCAGAAGGTGGGGTTACTGGGCCCTAAAAAAGGCCTCGGTAGCCACACTACATGAACTACAACTTGCCCCTTCTACATGTACTGCTTATGCCCTTTCGTATTACATCACTGATACCATCTGAAATCATAGCATTTACAACAATGCTTATGACATTGCAAATCACATCATTTGTGAGTACACAGTGCATGGTAGGGTGGCGAGTTATAGTTAATGCAGTGTGGCTATCAAGTGCAATGCACTGTGTATGGAGGTGCACAAATTATAAAAATGTGAAGGTTTTGTTTAAATAATTAATTTAAGGTATACCTAGAACTTTAGAATGTCTAATGTTTGTGTGGTTTATGTTTGGTCTGTATAGAAATAATAAATAAAGGTATAGTAATGTAAAGATGGTGTGTAAATTAAAAATGTAAGTTTTAAGTGCAACTTAAGAATTTCTAACGTTTGTGTAGTTTAAGTTTGTTTTGTTTAGAAAGAATAAATTACGTTTACGGTTTAACCTTTTTTTCAATGAATTTTAATGTGGGTTTTTTTGTAATAAAAATGTATTTCCGATCGTAGAGTCCAATGTCGTTGAGAAGAGTGTCATTAACTTAAGTGTTGCACAACAGAGTGGAGGAAAGTGTTGCATAGTAAAATTACATAGACTGTAGTGTTGTACAGTCTAGTAGAGTGGAGTGGAGTAGAGTGGAGTTGTGCAGCATACAATGGAGTAAAGTCTCATAGAGTAGAGTGGCTTGTTGTAGAATACAGAAGTGTGTAGTGCAGTAGAGTGGAGAGGCGTATCGTAGACTCGAATAAACTGTCATGATTTGGAGTGGCGTTTTGGACAGTACAGTGGAGTGGTGTGTTGTAGAGTATTTGAAATTGCTGTAGAATGGAGTAGAGTGTTGTACAGTGGAGTATATGACCATAAACTGGGGTAGAGGATTACATTGTGGAAGAGAGAGTAGTAGAGTATTTTACTGTGGAGTTGCATAGAGTGGAATACAGTGTGGTAGATTGGAGCGGTGTAGAGTGCAGTATTGTACAGTGGCCCTGAGTGGGGTAAAGTGTTGTGCGGTGGAGTAGAGTAGAGTGGAGTCCAGTGTAGGGGTGTAGCATAGAGTGGAGTAGCATGTAGTAGAGTAGAGTGCTGTGGAGTGGAGTAGAGTGGACTGGCATAGCATACAGTAGAGTAAGTGTTATAGAGTAGATTGGTGTGTCATACAGTGAAGTGGACTGGTGTGTTGTAGAGTGTTAGAAAGTGTTGTAGAGTGGAGTGTAACAGAGTGGATTACAGTGTTGTACAGTGGAGTGGCATGGAGTACAGTAGATTGGGGTACAGTATGGTAAAGTGGAGTGGCATAGCCTGTTATAGAGATGAGTGGCATATAGTAGGTAACAGTAGATTGGCGTACAATGCTGTAGTAGAGTAGAGTGGAGTAGTATGTCATGGAGTAGAGTATAGTAAACTAGGGTGGAGCAGCATAGAAGCAGCTGTCGCAGAGTGTAGAGAGTAGAGTGTTATATAGTAGCGTAAAGTAGAGTATTGTAGACTTGTATTGACAGGAGTTCATTTTTGTACAGTAGAGTGCAATAGAGTGGAGTATATTGTGGTAGGGTGGAGGGGTGTAGACTGTTGTTGAATGGAGTACAGAGTCATTGAGCGGAGTACAGTACAGTGGCATGGAGTGGAGTTGGGTAGAGTGGAGTCGCATACAGTGGAATAGAGTAGAGTGGAGTGGCGTGGAGTAGAGTAATGCAGAGCAGGGTACAATGGGGTGGGGTAGTGTACAGTGGAATAACGAACAGTGGAGAGGCGTACACTCAAAGGGTGTAGAGTGGAGTGACATAGAGTAGAATTGAGTGGTGTGGAATGGCGTAGAGAGGTGCTTAGTACAGTGCAACACCGTAGAGTAGAGTTTGGTAGCATGAATTGGTGTGCAGTGCAGTGGTGTTGGCTGGAGTGGCATACAGTGGAGTGACGTAGAGTGGAATAGAGTACAGTGGAGTGGAGAACAGTAGAATAGCATACAGTGGAGAGACATATAAGGGAGCAGTGTACAGTAGAGTGGCATACAGAGAATAGTGTACAGTGGAGTGGTGTAAAATGAATTAGCAGAGAGTGCAGTAGCATAGAATGGAGTGGCGTAGACTGGAGTGGTGTAAATGAGTGGCATAGAGTGGAGTTGCATACAGTGGAGTAGCATACAGTTGAGTGGCATAGATTGTAGTAGTGTACAGTGGAACTGCTTATAGTGGAATAGAATACAGTTGAGAAGCATAGAGTGGAGTGGGCTAAGGTGGTGTGACATAGAGTGGAGTAGCGTAGAGTGGAGTGGGGTAGAGTATAGTTGCGTACAATGGAATAGCATATAGTGGAGTGGCATAGAGTGGATTGATGTACAGTGAAGTGGTGCAGACTGAAGTGGTATGCAGTGGAGTGGCGTGTAGTGAAGTAGCGTACAGTGCAGTGGTGTAGAGTGGCGTAGCATACAGTGGAGGAGCATACAGTGGAGTGGTGAATTGTGGAGCGGCATGGAGTGGAGTGGGGTAAAGTGTAATAGCATGGAGTGAAGTGGCATAGAGTGAAGTGTGGTAGAGTAGAGTGGTGCACAGCGGTGTGAGCTACAGTATAGTGGTATATAGTGAAATTGATTATAGTGGAGTAGCATATAGTGAAAAAGCATAAAGTGGAGTTGCATAGAGTTGAGTGGTGTAAACTGGAATAGCATAGAGTGTAATACGTACAGTGGAGTGGCACAGAGGGAGTTGCATACAGTGGGATAGAGTACAGTGCAGTAGCATAGATGAGTGGCATATAGTAGATTGCTGTAGATTGGGGTGGTGTGCAGTAAAGTGACGTAGAGTGGAACAGTGTAGAGTGAAGTGGCGCAAATTGGAATGGGGTACTGTGGAGTGGGGTAGAGTGGAGTGGGAGAATGGGAATTCCTCTCAAATAACAAGCTAAATTATGATCTGAAGTATTACATGCGCTGTGAATTTTAAACTGTTTACAAACAAGTGAATGTCCGAGAGCCGCATTCCTCTCCAGTAATAAAAATGTCCTTATTAGTACGTACACAACGATATGTAAAGGGAAGTGATCCTAATTCAAGAAGAAAGCTGCTTCCAAGGGGTTCATATCTACCTATAGTGAAATGTTTCATGCAAGCTGTGAATTGAAATGTCAAGATAGGCAGTGAAATAACACCGTGTATTAACCACACCACGGAAGGCATTTCAACTATGGTGAATGGGAGTTGTTCTAATTTTTCTAAATTCAGCATTGTGTAGGTCGTGTCTTTCATTGACATCAGTTGTTGTTTACGTGTTAACTGAAAAGGCAGAAACAAATCACTGCAATTCAAATAATGTCACGGAACGTGCCCATGGCATTATTTGCACATATTCAAATCTGTTAGAATGTGGGGATTTGGGACCTAAAAGAAAATCCGATAAATTCATGACTTCGGACAGGAGAGAAATGTGTTGTTTCACTGCAGACAGTGTGGAATGTTCAAAACATTGCTGACATAACCTTCCCACCGAATAGGTGGCAATAATACCAGAGTGTGTTGATTGTGAGTTTCAGGAATCAGGTCTACTCAATTTAAACCCAGGGCTGGAAATAAGAAAACAAGCATGAAAACTATTTGTGTCCACTGGCCACAGCAACCACCACCAGGACTCGAAAATGAGGAATTTAATGTACCATTCTGCACCATGCTATTCAATTGATCTTCAGTGTAGTTTGTTAAACGCTGCCAATTATCAAAGTGGGCAACAGAGGAAATGGTAAGGGGCATACATTTCTTTAATTTTCCCCAATCCCAGACTGGTAGTCTGCTGGATTGTTTCATTCAAGAAAGTTATTTGTGTAGGAATTAAACAGGCTTGAAATAAGGTTCCTTGCCCTGAACCTGCCAAGACTTAATACCCCAAATCGATTTCAAATGGATGTTGTCCCTCCAGTAATCATAGCCTTTATGGGCTGACTGGTTGACAAATGAAGCTGTATAGATGAGTTTAGTCTGAGTAAGCATATATTTTTTGGGTTGGTTCTGAACTAATTTGAAATATTATGACGTGGGGTCTGAAGTGTCATATCCCATAAAATATGTAAACTTATCTTTTTGCTTTTTGGAACTCCCTTGTGGGGGAGTTGAACAATGTTCCCATTGTGTATAATTAAAATGGGGACGCTGATAATTGGCCCTATGCAGAAAATTATGTCCATAATGATCATAACAGAACATATCAGCATAGTTAGCCGAATTAAGATATAGATCCTCTGATTCAAAAACAGTATAATACTCTAGTTCAGAAAGCATAGAATTTACAGTGTCAACATCCCATTCATCCAAATGTAACTCTGGTACTATAACATCACCTATAGAAACTTTGAACACATGGTATCTGCAGGATATCCGTAGGGCTGAATTTGTCCAAAAGAATCTTATCCAACACAATTCCATCAGTAACCGAAACGGCTGAAATTTTAACAAGGGACAAGTCTCTTTTCAGTTTATGCGATGAAGAATGGGTGAAACAACACCCCGTTGACCAGTTCTGTAGCACAATGTTCCAGGACATAATGGCCATTGATTATCAAGAAAAAAACAGTCACAAATCCAATCCACATGAATATAATAACCAAGGAAAATATGATCCAGACATAAATCCAAGGCGGGACTAGATAAGTGCATTTTAATCGTGAAATAAAAACACAAATCTATGCTGGAGGTGGGTGCAACGCAGAAGAACTGTCTGAAGAAAAATCATCTTGATCCATATAGTACCCAGGGGCACTCAGCTGGAAAACAGGAGGCTGTGAGTCAGCAGTAGGCCTAATAAAATCCAGTTCAGAAGGATTCGCCAATGGTGAATCTGTGTAAATGACATCCGTTGTAGAAGACATAATAATAGAAACTGGAATTATGTTGGTTAAATTGTCAGGCGAGGTCTTAGCCTCCCCTCCCCAGCATGGGAGAATCAGCATTTGAGGCACTCACGGGCTGTAAAGGGAAGTCTTGTGGAAGAGTATGCACACTTCATGGCATACTATGGAGAATCAGCCACATGGTGTAGCTTGACATGTTCAATAGAGACAAAGCGTTTGTCTTTAGATCCCGGAAGTGTTGGCAAAATCACAATTCGTGTACCTTGTATGACAAGGACCTTAACAGGAGCGCGGTACGTAGGGTTGAATTCCTTTTTGATTGTCACCTTTTCCTGAAACAGATCACCAATTTTTAGAAGCCACCCGTAAACCGGAAGTTGATCCTCAGTACTCAAAGAGAGGGATGCAGGCAAGTGTTTGTGAGATTGTGTGTCATGGAACATTTGTAGGTCCTGTAAGATAGCAGAATTGTTATCAACCTCAAAGGATGCAGATCCCGTCACAATGTCTGGACCGTCAAGGTCTTGAACATACATCTTGATGCCAAAAAGCACTTCATACGGGGTTCGCCCATGCAGAGATCTTTTGAATAGGTTATTTAATGCTTGTGGAACCCCATAGAGATGGTTCGACCAGCCAGCCCATGTACCTAATAGCTTTGCCATTAAGGACTGCTTTAAGTCACAGTTGATTCTTTCCACAACAGAATTGACCTCGGGCCTTTATGGTAAAGAATGATGCACTTGTACACTCATGAACTTAATCGAATCACAGTACGCCTAAGAAGCGAAAGCCGGACCTTGGTTCGAGTGGAATGTACAGCATGTATAAGTTCTGATGAAGACTTGGAAGTATTTAATAATAGTTCGAGCGCTGTGGCAAAACCCAGATGAACCTAGTGCAAGTAAGAACTGCAACCAAAATACATTTGAACGCAGAATCTGAAATCAGTGGTCCACAATGATCTAAGTAAATACAGCCAAAGGGCTTGTTGGAAATAAAGAGATGTGTCTGTGGGGGTCGAGACACAGTGGAACTTTTGATCTGTTGACATATGTCACTACACAAAACATATCTTCTGGTTTGTTGGTATAAACCTTGTCACCAAAAATGTCGCTATAAGAGCAAAATAGTGGTAGCCACTTAAGCGGAACCTTCACCTTCATGTGGGGCTTTAATCAGATCATGTCTGCGGTGGGTATCACACGATCGCCAACACCTGGAATAGTGACAAAAGTAACATTCTGGTCACTTAAATGATAAGAATATTTAGAAGGGTGCCACTCTTAAAAGCATTCACGGCAGCCAAGATATCATTGTTGATATGATTTTTAGAGCAGGATACCACTGCTATTTAAGCTGTGGCTACTGCAGTTGTTTATCATCTGGTGGGGGACAGAGGAATCAGCCAGGAGCTATATAACAACTCTTAACAACAATGAAATCAATCTTAAATTTACCTGCGAAATCAGTTCCACCAGGGTTAATTTTCTGGATTTACAGGTTTTTGTCTGTGAGAACAAGCTTTGTACCACATTATACAGAAAGTCAACAGCAAGGAATGCAGTCCTCCACGCTAACAGTAACCACCCAATTAAACTAGTGAAAAGCATACCATACGGTGAACTGCTCCAGATAAAAAGAAACACCACAAGAGAAATAGATTACCAACAGTTTGCTTATGAATGTATGAAAAGATTAAAAGTGAGGGGGTGCAGTAGAGGAACACTACAGAGTGCCAGACAAGAGTAGATAAGAAAAGTAGGAGGGAACTACTGCACAAGAACCAAGCAAGGAAGTGAAAGACACATCAAACTCTTTCAGAATGATTACCAACTTCTCCAATAGGGCCAACACAGTGAGAAGCATTCTAGAGAAGCATTGGGAAATTTTAAAATCAGATCCCACCATAGGCAAGGATATACCTAATTTCCCATTGATGACATTCAGGAAGTCGAGATCCATTAGGGATACCCTAGTAAAAAGTAATCTATCCCGTGGCCAGGCGGAAATGCCATTGCCACCTGTTAAAGGGTTTTATCCCTGCCAAAAATGTAAAGCCTGCACGAATAGTGGTAGAGTCCTTACCTACGAAATTCCTGGTCTTCGAGAACCTAGGAAGATCAAGCAGTTCATGAATTGCAACACTGCCCATACAGTATATTGTCTGGTATATCCATGCCGATTGAGATACGTGGGGAATACTATACACCCCACGAAGATGCGTGTATTAGAGCACATGCGAGCAATAGCGAATAAAGACAGCTCGTACTCAGTTGCAAGGCACTTTGAACTGTACCATAACAGCAATAGGAATTTACTGAAAATTGTTCTGCTTGGACCAGGTACCACAAGAAGTACATGGAGGGGAACGAGAACTAAAACTCCGACGACTTGAATCTAGATATATCATTGATATGCAAACAAAAATACCAAAAGGGCTAAATAGCTGTAAAGAGTTAGAAATTCGCCTGTAATCCCCAGGAAACTTGAGTGCTTACGAAAGGATTACACCATTTGTGTAGGCTAAAACCAGGATAGGCATCTAGTGATAGAGGGAAATCATATCTGTATAGTGCGCTACTATGAAGACAGGCATACAAAATAATACAATAAAAAGAAACAAGGTATGCACATTCAGGGCGTGAAACAGTCAGGCAGCATTCAGTGCCTAATAAATCTCTGATCAGGGTGTGTCGAAATGATTATTAGTAGGATAGAGATGATGCAGGCCCATATGGGTGCTGTAGTGAAAAAAATAGCACGAGGCAATGAGGAGATGGGCCCATACAGGGTGCAAACATAGGGGCAGATTATGATGGCGGTGTTTGGCACATCCGCGGTGCTGGCGGAAAACGTCCTTTTCTGCACTCCAGCGGCGGACCTCGCGTCCGCCGTATTACAATGGTCAAAGATAGCCCATTTCCCGTCCACTGCAGAGTTTCGGGATCCGCCAGGAATTTCCTTCCGCAATGGTGGCGGAGGGAGCCAATAGAGAAAGACCGCCGTGCGGAATGACATTACGACCGCCGGACAAATCACGATGCCTCAAACAGCCCATCACAACGCAACGGAGAAACCAGCCACCCGTAGACGGCAGAAGCACTACTGCGGAGATCGAAACTCAAATCCCGGTCACCTCCACGTGTTCCTGACCGCTGTGGATCCAGCTCTTCAAGCCCTTCCGCTGCTGTACCTCATCCACTACCAGCAAATAAGACGTCGCCGCGGTCAACACCACAGGTATGTAAAAACACATCTCCGCACACAACCACAACACACAACTCCTGTGCTGAAATACGGTTCCTGTCCACATCAGACACTCTGGTGGAGACAGGAACGTATCCCCCAGTGTACTCACACATGTCCTGCCTGCTCGAAATCCACACCTCCGCATCCGGGTCACCCATCAACCGCGAAATCACTGCAATGTCCCGGGCAAGTCACCGCAGAGGTGAAGACGCTGGAAAACCTGCGCACAATGTAGTAGGCAGGGCCGGCGCCAGGCATGGGCAGTCTGGGCAGCTTCCCAGGGCTCCACCTTCACCCCACCCACATGGTGGGCTGCATCAGTTGGCCACAGCCCACAGCACGCTTCCCACACCCATTTCTGCACATGCTGTGTGCCCCTCCTGTCCCCCCAATGCACAATTTATCAGCCAGGTGTGGCTCGACCTCACACCTCACACATCAAAGGGCAAGGTAGATTGACTGGGAAAGTGGGGGTGAAGATGAACACCCTGCACAGAAGGTCAGGGGCTGGACAACCCTGCTCCTCACACCTGCCTTCCACTCATGTGAATCAAACTGAGTATAATTAAGAAATGTAGACTCACACTGCATATTAACAACCACTGAACTGTTCACACTGCATGTCAAGTCCCTCTGAAAGATCCCACACTGACACCCTGCCACATACACATACCATAGGTCAGCAGCAATGTAGGACAATAAATGGGCTAGGCCACAGTGGAGTGCACAGTGCTGGAAAACCAGGGAGCAAGCCACATAGCATTTGGACATCACATGCAAGAGGAGGAACATATCACACTACCCTTAGGCCCTCAAACCAGACATGGGTGGCACAGTGATAGCAATGAAACCGAAGTGACAACTGTGCAATATCTCTGGGATACAGCAATGCAAGCTATGCATAGGCACAGGAATGATAGGAAGTGTCAGAAGCCATACAGTGACCAGCCACACATCTGTGTCAACTTACTTGACATGTGTATGCCACCAGCACAACACACATGGCTCATTGTCACACTCCCTGACTGTCAAACCCAAGTAGGACCTTCACACATACCCCTCATCTACCCATCTCACACCTGCAACACTCAACACCTGTGAGAAACACACATAAAGGTGCAAATAAGGTCCTGTGAGTTTCCAGACAACCAATCACACACCCTGGTGTGCATCAACAAATGTCAGCCTCACACTCAGGGATGCCTGAACCAATGCTGACCCAAACCCAATAGCCAAACACAAATCTCACAAACAACATCCACAGAAGTCCAACAAGCCCAGCCATGTGCAGGAAAACAGTGGATAGGCAATGTGACCCTAGACAGAACAGGAATACACAACATTGTCACTCTGGACAAATGCACAGACACCATACCCCAACACAAACAAGAATTGCATCTTCAAATGCCAATCATGAACACTAACTGGGATCAATGGGACAAATCAGCTAACACAGACATAGACACCACACCAGTCATCAAGTGAGCATGCTGTCACAGTGTACCACAAGCATGCACATGCACAATCCTGACAAGTGACAGGTCAAACATAGGAGGACATACCACTATTGTGCACTCAAAACAAGCTCATGAACAAGAATCCACATTGCTGCATGTGACATACACACATGAAATGCACACTACACATGAAACACACATCTGAATGTATCACAATGCACAAACTACTCACACACAATGTCATGCAAATAGAACATCACACACACATTGCACCTGTCAGCAGAAAGAGCCAACACAGGCCAAACACTGCATCCAACTACAACAAAAACACAACAGATGCACATACCAATCCATCACATGGCAATCTCAGCTGGACATCAGGGGGATGCACACCAGGCAAGTACAAGGCAACATACACTGACAGCACTGCATGCACACTAAGCAGGGTGTGCACACCGACCAAACCAGTAGCACACATATCTGAGTGCCCCACCATGAACTCCCACAACACAAATCATCACAGCACACATATAACATCATACTCAGGAATGGTAGCAGTACCTCAGCAAACAGACATACAGCTTAGCCATCACCCACAGATGCACAACTCAGGGAAACCCAGATGCAAACAACATGACTAGAGGACTGTGCTGCTCAAACATATGCACTGCACATGAGCAACCATGACTGCAAACAAGTAGAAGAAAATAACACATAACTAATTGTGAAACTGTCCTGAGTGGCACATTGGTCCTGTACACAGATCATCCTCATACAGTATAGTGTCTCACTACAATGTGGCAGGGAGAGTCACACACTGTCAAGGCATGGGGTGGAAGACATGAGATTGAAGTGGTGTGTACATCAGTATTGGACAGGTGAGGAGTGTAAAGTCCACAAACACATAGAGGAGTAACTCACAATGTGTAGGCATCAGAAACACCTATTGGGGATGGTATGACTCCTCATACCGCATACTATTCTCGACCCAAAAATGTGTCAAGTGACAGCAATGCATGAGAAAACTCACAAATAATGTCAGTCTGGCTGAGCAGGTCAGCACAGTGAGCACAAACTTAAACAAGACCCATGGCTGATCAACAAAACACAACACAGACTTGGCAGTGACACACTCTGCATACTCACAACTGACAGTGACAACAAGTAGGTGTCCCCCAGGAGTGCAAGCACACACCGACACATTGCACAGTGCTCAACCTACAACTCCTACATGTGCCCTCAATCTGAAGCACATGTCTGACAATGTAATCTAACAGGCACACATTACCTGGGTCATATATGTGTGTAGTTGGCATGTGCAGGGGCACATACACATCAACACTACTGACAATGACAGGCCAATCACACTGTATGACTACTCAAGTGCACACATCCAAATGTACCCATGTGACTATGAAGACAGGCCCACACAAGATGACTACACATCAACATTGCTGTGCACACATCAAGAAAGAGCCCACAGATATGACGGACCCTGGCCACCCCGCAAGTAATCCTGTGAATAGCATTCACCTCTGTTCTGGTATTGCATCCTAACATGACATGTGTGCAATTTAGCAAACCTGAGCACAGAATGATTAGGAGAAGAGTAGATCATCACAAACAACCATCATTGTACCCTCAAGCCTCAGACTGAAGAGGAACAAAAGTGCCTGTTACCTCTGGAAACCTCTGAAAAAGTAAAACAAGTAATTGCCAATGTGAAAGTGGCATACAGAGCATGTGTCACATGAACCGATACCCATACATAAAACCTTTTATTTAGCAAGGGCATTGACAAAGCAGACAACAGGAGTAACAGACTTTATTACATAATACCCAGATAGGCATCAAAAGTACAAAACAGCAAGGCCATTGGCCAGTACAAATTAAAAATATGCACATGTGTTCATGATAAACTGCACAGGGAATGGGCATCAAAAGTAACAAACAGCAAGGCCATTGGCCAGTCCATAGTTCCGGTCCGCACATGTGTGCTTGAGAAACTGCACAGGGAATGGGCATCAAAAGTAACAAACGGCAAGGCCATTGGCCAGTCCATAGTTCCAGTCTGCACATGTGTGCATGAGAAACTACACAGGGAATGGGTGACACCGTCCACTGCCATGGGAATCACCACAGCTCAGGGGCTACAAATGGGCAGTCCAGGCACCGCTGTGTGATAAATGGTGTGGGGAGGGGCACTTGGCTTCAACTTTGGCTTGCAGTTGAACTGGGAGGTGGCTGATTGTCGGGGTCAGTTGGAGGACTGGACCTGTGAGAGAAAGAACCGGCTACGGTAGAGGCATCAGTGGCTGTGGGAGCCTGAGGGCTGCTTGGACCGAGTGGAGTGGTTGCACGGGGAGGCAGAGACATGCTTCCGGGAGACACAGTGTGTGAGGGTGCATGTTGAGGGCTGGGTCTCAATTTCTTGGGGATTCGATAGCCCACAAGTGTCTTGGCCGGAGTGGGAAGTGGGGTGGGCACAACAGCCTCACTCTCCACCAAAGGTGTATCAGGTGCAGGTGGCTCTCCCTGTGGGGATTTGCTGGATCTGGTTGTATGCTTGGGGTGGCCTTGCCTCTTCCCCTGCATCCCCTGTTGTCCAGGTGAACCCCCCACTTTGCTCTCCTGTCCCAGCTTCACAGGGGGGTGGGTGGGAGTTGACGTTGTGGGTGAATCTGCCTTAGAAATGTGTTTGTGCCTAGTCGTTGCAGGCACCAGGTTCACAGCAGACAGGGCAAGTGTTTGTTTGTCTTTGGGAGCAGGTGTGGGGATGGGAGTGCCCTTGGATGGGGGTGATTTTGATGAATGTGATGTTGATGCCTGCTTCTTGGCCTGATGCCCATGAGTGTCACGTGATGGGCTTTTGGTTTTGCACTCCTGTGTGCCTGTTTTGTGTGTTGGGGATGGTGTCTGTGGTGTAGTCCGCTTGGAGTGCTGCTGTTGTGTGCTGAGTGTGGAGGACTTGGTGCCTGAGGGCTCTGGCGTGTGGGCACTCTCGCCAGATGGTGCCACTGGCAGGGTGGTTGCTGAAGGGACAGGAGCTGGACTTAGAGCCTGTGGCTGCTGAATGGCAGCCGTCACTGTGGAGGACAAAGACTGGACAGTTCGGTGAAGGCCACCCACGTCAGAATGAATCCCCTCCATGAAGGCAACTACCTGTGCCACCTTCTTGTCATGATCCTGGAAGGCATTCAGGAGAGCAGTCTGACTCACACACAGCTGGCGCAAAAGGTCCACCGCCTCCACACTGAGGGCAGCAGGGGAGACAGGGGCAGCGGTGCCTGGGGGGAATGAGACTCTACCCTTCCTAGGGCTGCGGGCACGGACAGCACTTGTGGGAGCAACCGGGAGGGTGGGCACTGGACGATGTGGGGTGGAAAAAGAGGCAGATATGGAACTTCCTGTGCCCGCCAACATCGAGGAGTCACCGCTGGAGTCTGAAGATGTGGAGGTTGTGTTTACGGGTGGGAAACATCCAGGGCACTCCTGTCCCCCTCCGAGGCGCTGGTCACATCAGTGTCAGTGAGCTCATGTGTAGCAGTCGTGCCAGAAGCTTCCCCACTGGTGTCGGTCCCCCGTCCTGCCGTGCCCTCGGTAGATGCTGCAAGAGACAGAGACATAAGTTCAGTATAGTGCCATACTCACAAACATCATATGCAAGCAAAGCACAAAACTTGAAAATGATACTCCCATGTTGGCCTCCTCCATGTACAGTCAGCATGTGCAACATTTATGCAATCATCAGAAGATGCATGGAAACATGCATAGTTGATAGTAATGCCCCATGTGGCGTTGACACAGCCAAATAGCTGGCCCGTGCCTCCTTGTACCCTAACATACTATTCTCTGTAAGCATACCTACGTGCCTGTAGGTGAGATGGGTATACATCTAAACATGTTGTCTCTGTCACATATGGAGTCACTTTAAGGGAACACCACAGATACAAACTCCCAAATGTCCTTTAGCAATGGCCACAAGCTCCTGATATCCATCATGTTGTGCTTTGAAGCACAACTACATTTGCACATTTTTGTCAGCTGTGTAGTTGTCACAAATCATATGTTGTGCACATCACACATCTATAAATGCACACTAACATGATGCTCACTACTGTTCACTGCCAGGTGATGTCTATGACACTCATACTGCAGCATATGTTACAAGGCCACATCTCATCTGTCAATGACAAGGCTCATGGTTTTAAACACATGAGAAACCACATGTCGTACAAGTGCATAACAGCTGCACTCAACACAGAGGCCACTTAGAAGCCATTGTATCACACTGGAGACATCACAGAGCTTCCCACTGGCTCGCGTTTGGGATTCATGTAGTCACTCACACCCAAAGTCACACTTAGCTGAATACTCACCCCCAACTTGCTGCTGATGGGCCCTCAAGCGTCCATCCAGCTCTGGCTGTGTCACTGCAAGATGCGGGCCGTTAGTGGTGTCATGCTCCTGGGCGCCAACCTACCACTCCGAGGGAGCACCCCCAGCGTCATCTCTGCCACGTTTTTGCTCAGCCGGCAGATGTCATCGCACCTCTTGTGACAGTGTGTGCGCCATCGGTTGGAGACACCCAGAGCCCGCACCTTGCGTGCAATGGCCCTCCATATCGCCTTATGCTGGTGGACCTTAAGCTACAGGCATGGGAGACAAGAAGAGGAAGTTTCAGGGACACTGTTTTATGTACCACTGTGTGTCAGTACAGGAGCATGAAAATACATAGCACACTAATACATAAATGTTGAGCAGAGGCCATACAGCATGACACGTAGTACACTTGCTTCGGAAAATCCCATAGAAATGTATACATGTATGATGCTGCTGCTACCGGATTGAATGAAGGGCCGCGTAGTGACGGAGTGTGACGTACTGGATCTAGCCTGTAAAACTAAGCCGACTTCTTTGATGTAAAGGCCGATAAAAAGGAAAAGTATTACCTGCCCTTGCATGGTCTCTGGATGCAAGGGAACTGTGCCATTCAATAGGAAACCATGTAAACTTAACTATGATGCTGGTCACTGACTAAATATTTAGCATCCTAGAAGGATAAAAAAGGAGTATTTTTCGTGAATATACAGGTCCTATAGGAGTTCGTTCCAGTACAAAAACAAGGATATTTATCAGTTACGACTAAGGCTAGAAGGTGATTTGAGACTGTGTGTCTCATTAACGATTGTACCCCTACAACTGGTTGAAGAATATTTGTAGTGTGAAGGTCCTGAGGAAGGTGGTTGTGTATCCCACCGAAACGCGCGTCGACCACACTGTATGCGCACAACTCCATGACTCGGTCATGACAAATTATAACACCTGTATGCCCTCTGGATTATTATGTTTATGAATTGTTTGTGGGCTGGTTGTCGGTTTGATTGGTGTGAGTGAGTGTAAGTGTGAAATTGTTTATGGGTTTTGATTGTACGTTTTTTTGCTTTGTGTTTTGTGGTAGGGGTCTAATAATGAAGATGAACTTGACTAAATATATGATAAAATAGAATTGCTGTTTTTAGAAAAAAAGAAAAAAGTGTAGAAAATAGGAGGAAAAAAAATCTGTGAATCAAAAAATTGTTTTGTAAATATGGATGTTTTTTAAAGAGAAGATGACGCAGTGCAACCTAAATGAATAAAATACAACTGTGGAATGAAGTAAGTGTATATCTTTCTTTAATATGATGTACTAAATGAATGTGTAACCCAATTTTGATTTATTTCAGAAGATAAAGAAATAGAGGTTTAGAGGGAGGTTTGCTATTTCGTGTGTTATTGTATTTCCCCTCTTTCTCCCTGACCTTTAGCTTTTTATAGAGGGGTCCCCTTTTTCCAGATGGTGATGGACACAGTACATGGCCAACTCATACACATGCAGAGTGCCAGCATAGCAACCAATGTGAAAATGACCCTCATCTGTGATGCAGTATGTGAGTGAGCATGACATACTATGCATTGGGAATGATGTGTCGGAGCTGACTCACTGTGTCATAACACCACACACCCCTCAATGTCCTTGACCAGTGAATGGCTACATGTGTCAAGGTGGTTACATTTAGGGCCATGATCTGACATTCTCACACTCTTCTCACAAGGTGGAGGCCTGTCTTGTGCAATCCTCAGGCATAAGATAGCTCATTGAGAAATAGGGTGGTGGACAACACATATGTTTCACTCATTACATTTAGTGATGGGTCCTTGTAACATTGGGCAGTTTCTGTGCAGGCCAGAGGGACTCACACTGAGGTTAAACGTCGGCCATCAGAGAAATCACATGCATGTACAATATGAGAGGGGAAACAGTGCCTACACATGCAAGACTGAACACATAATGTAATCAATAGAAGGATGACATCTCTAAATTATATTTATCTGATGTGTCATAGGTTGACTACCACCAAGAGTGTTACACACAGGCATTATACTCTCGTGCATAATGCATACATCACCATAGTGGCAATTTGAGAACTGTACACACATCATTCAGTACCCTCTGGACAAAATACATTTGTAATGTCACTAATGAACATGTGAAGCCTTAATGGACTATGACATCACATAGCACAGGCAATTTTTGTTCAGACTTCGACTGACTCAAACCAGCAGTGTTACTGTATGGCTGCAAAATACACTGCATGTCACTCCCAATCTTCAATGCAGTCTTGGATCTGTGTAAATAAGGCTACACACCCCATTGACATGAAGTCAGCATGCTAGGCAGTGTATCACACATTTACATTAACCAGTCTCAGACCAACGTTTGTTGTTTTTTGCAGAACAAGGGCTGTAGAAGTGTCCATGTTGCCATCCTCCCCACATACTCAAATGCAATTCTTAATATGCCATGTATGGAGCAGGCTATAGGAAAAATATGGCTGCATGCACATTAACTTACACTCACAGGCACATACTACTGCAGAGCAACATCATGTGAGCATTCTGAGCACTCTCAAACTTTTATTCAGTAACACTTACCAGTACATCTGGCGCACCATACAGCCTCCCATACTGTGCTAGGACCTCGTCCACCAGGACCTACAGCTCCTCTGTGGTGAAGGGACGGGCCCTGATGTTCTCAGTTCTCGCCATCACTGGGTCCAGAATACAGGAACAGCAGCAGTTGGTGGTGAAGAATGGCAGGCAGCAGTGTCTGAATGCAAGTGAAATGTGTGGCTCTCTCACAGAGATTTATAGGCCCCTGGGGTTGTTTCAGTGGTACTCAGCTGCTGCAATTGGTCTGCCTGGTTAGCATTTTTCAATTGTATCCAATAACCGGGACCGCGGAAGCGGAGCACGCCTACTGCGAGTTTCAAATTGTATTTCACTACCGCGATCGCGGTTCCCATTGTCTACATTGTCATTGGCATTCGCGGTGTCACACCGCAGGGGCCAGGCGGTCGCTACCGCAATCCTGCATCTTTCAATTGTGGCCAATTCCCGGGCCCGCGGTAGCGGCGCACGCCTACCGCGAGTTTCAAAATTGTATTTCACTACCGCGATCGCGGTTCCCATTGGCTGCATTGTCATTGGCGGTGTCACACCGCGGGGGCCAGGCGGTCGCTACCGCAATCCTGCATCTTTCAGTTGCGGCCAATGATCGTGATTGCGGTGGCAGAGCACGCATACCGCACCTATGGACACAATATGCTCTAGCAATGGCAATAGCCAATTTTAATCATTGAACACTATACATTCACAAAGTATTACAGCGCCTGTTTGCAAAATGTAATGCTAGTGTGACATTCAACTCACTGATGCCTACACATGCCATGTCAGTGCACATGATTACATGCATTGGCATGTACTTCCTCACATGTCACCTATGATATTTGTGTGCCAGTACACAGATTTGGTGTGTAATGGAGTCTCATATTTGTGAACATCTCAATGTGTGAGATGGCTAATCAACCCACAGTAATGATGGACTGAGCACATAATGTGCCTATTTCACTGTGCACATTGCTGTATTGATTTTGGTAGTTGATAAGCTTACACACAGTGTGCTCATTGTGTAGAAAAGTTGTGCTCTGTGCAACTTAAGCAAGAAGGTGTGGCAGGTACAGCAGCTACGTAGAAGTCAGCAGTGTTGCTGTTTCCAACATGTGCTGTGTCACCTACACCCAGGGCTGGTGACACAAGATGTAGGAGTGTACCATTTACCATTCACATAGTCAGAATCTGTTTTGGAGGTAGTCAGTATGTACATACTGACCACATGTACGACTACATGAGATCAAGGTGTCTCTGCATGTGACTTGTGCATTAAGCTGTTGTTACAGTCCAGTCATTGTTGGCGCTGCGTCAGTCAAGATGTAAGATGTTTGACACATCTCATAGGGGAATTAAATTGACATGTGTCCCCATTCATTGTATGTAGGAGACGACCAAATGTGCATCGTTCGTTCCCAGTGCTGGCGAACATGGAGGATGAGGACATCATAAGAAAATTCTGTCTGGATCGCCTTACCCTTCAAGACCTATGTGGTCAGTTGGAGTCCCATCTGAGGACTCGCAGAACCTATCCGACTGCTTTGACACCAACAGTTAAGGTGATGGCACCCCTGCATTTCTTTGCAACTGGTTCGTTCCAGTACACGGTGGCCCTCGCCCCTGGGATGTCTCAAGCGATGTTCAGCGTGGTGCTACGTGATGTCCTGTTCGCAATGATGACATACAAGGACCGCTACATTCATTTTCCAAGGAGACATGAATTGGCAGCTGTGAAGGGTGATTTTTATGTCCTTGGCCACATACCTAATGTTGTTGGCGCCATTGACTGCACACATGTTGGCCTGGTTCCACCACAGGCACGTGAGCACATATACAGGAACAGGAAGCATGTCCATTCCATTAATGTGCATGTGGTATGCCAAGCGGATTTGATTATCTCCCATGTCTGTGCCAGATTTCCCGGATCAGCCCATGACTCCTACATACCGCGTAACAGCATCATCCCACAACTGATGGCAAACCTGCATCCGGAGCGTGCGTGGCTTGTTGGTGAGTACGCCGAGTCAAGTAGTGTGCTGTATTTGTGACATGCTGTTCTCAGCTACTGTTTCTATCAGTAAATTGCTCCCTGTATGTCACACCTAGATGACTCTGCGAATCCCAACCGGCCTTGGTTGCTGAGCCCACTGAGAAATCCAAGGACCGCGGGTGAAGGACGCTACAATGATGCACATGGGAGGACACGTCGTGTGGTGGAGCGTACTTTTGGGCTTCAGAAGTCTAGATTCCGGTGTCTGGACAAGAGCGGAGGTGCACTACTCTACTCTCCCCAAAAGGTGTGTCAGATCGTAGTTGCATGCTGCGTGCTCCACAACCTGGCCTTGCGCAAGGAGATCCCCCTGCTCCTGGACGATGATGAGCAGCAGATGCCTCCCCTGCAAACCCACACATGCCCAGTGACAATGATAGTGGAGAAGAGGAAGGTGTTGACCTGCGTCAACAGCTCATCGACAACTACTTCCCTTGAGTGTAAGTGACATTGTACAACAGTGACACTGTCTGTTGGCTTTGATGGTAGTGGCAAGGCATAGATGATCTTTTTGACTGCTGGCTGTTGTTGGCTCTGGGCTAATGGCTGATGTGTGTGGCACAGGGTATTTTTATCCAGGCACCTCATGTCTATGTTGATGTTGTTGCTCATTGTTATGTGTGCTGTTTTTTGTACGTTGATGACTAGTGTTGTGTTTTAGCTGTAATGGAATCACCTGACAAGTAAATGTCATTCTCTTGTGTCTTTCTAGGTCCCTTCATCCTCTCAATGCCTCGTCACAATCAGAGCTTGTGGTATATTGGAATCTGAGTTGACATTGTACATACTGTGATAAACATGGAGCTGACACAAAGACATAGGTGTGTAAAGAGTGTTTATTTACAATAAGTATTTGTGACAGAGAAGTGAATATTTACAAAATTGTGGCAAATGAATTTATGAGTTGTCAGTGATGGTAAATGAGACAAATAGAGTAGTCACCACATTGATGTAGTCACACAGTCCAACAGACTCCTGCCATCAACATGGCAATGTGGGTAAGGATAGTTAACAAAGTCAATGTCAAGGGGAACACATGTGCCATCATGGCTGGCTCAGCAAATTGCGTTTGGATGGTGTATGGCAACATGATCCTCCCCTGGTGTTTCTCGGATGGCCCCTCATGCGTTTGGCAGGGGGGCCCTCTGCTGCAGGCTCAGCGGTGTCTGAGGAGTCATTTTATTGCAGCTCACCCCTCTCTGTGGCCGCAGCTGAGGTGGTGGGAGTATCAGCATGCGGGCCACTGGAGGGGGGTTGAGCTGTCATTTGGGCCACATGTCTGTCCCTCAGAACACCCACAAGCTGGCCCATGAGGTCCACAAGTTGGCCCATACGTGTGCCCATGGACCTCAGCAGCAGGAGGAGCTCACGCATTTCTTCCACAACCTGTCCCATCTGTCCCTGGTTCTGTTCATATGCCCCAAGGACTCTTGCGATGGTGGCCAGGGCTTCGGTCTCAGTGTCCTCCTGTATTTGTCCCCCAGTTGCCCTCCCACCTGCCCTTCTGATACGGACCTGTGGCGTTGGCACTGGACGCACCCGCACACTCCCCCTGGCATCCTCTGATTGTGTTGTGGTGTTGGTAACCACTGAAGCAGGGACAGTGTTGCAGGCAGCAGTGGTGATGATGGTGGTGGTGGAGGCCGCACAGGTCATTGTAGCAGGGGTCAGCGCTGTTGTTGTTGCTGTGGTGGTGGGGACAATGAGGGCCTGAGATGTGGTGTGCCCTGGCAGTCCGGAGGGGCCAGGTTGTTGCTCCTCATCCGAGAAACGCAGGGAGTCTGCATCCGAGAGTGTTCTGGGGGGGGGGAGACAGGCTCTGCAGGTTGGTGGGGTTTTCTGCTGCAGCTGCTTGTGGATCTCCTGTTGAACAGAGGTTAAATGGTCATTGAAGTGCACTCCACAAGCTTGGTGTCAGACTTTTGGATGTTACATTTGATACACCAAACACTTTACATTGCAATCACTTGGTATGGCAGCAAGATACTGAGCATCATGACATGATGTTGAGGTACATACATTACTTGTCCATGGTGTGACATGTAAATTGAAACCATGTGCCACGTACAGATTGTATGATCACAAGGACATGTCATCATCTAACAACTTGCGGCACATCAACTTTATGTAATGCGTCTTTTTTGTTTGCTCTTCGTGGAATCAATTTCAGCTAAGCAAGAACTAGCCATTGGAATGTTATACATACCTTTTTCACATAATGTACTTTAGTTTGTTTGTCAGATTGACCATGTATGTTTCGTGTTCATATGGGCCTTCATGCTCTGACACCATGGCACTTACACATTGCATTCTGTGCTGTGCATGATTGTGCCATGAATTACTTTCACATGTGACTTGGTAAGTCAAAGTTTAATTTCTGTGACAGTTACGTGCGCTTAGCTGTCTGCACACTGGATGTGGCTTTTGGATCTATGCCAAGTTGGCTGACATGTGAGTGCTGGTGTGGTCATCTGGCTCCATGTTTTTTGAGAAGGATGGCAGGGTGCATGCACTGACTACCTACCTGTTTGGTGACACAGTGGAGGGAAATGGCTGCCACATGTTTCTGGGTGGGGGAGTGCTCCATCCTGCTCAGCTGTGGGATAAGGGGGCCTGGTGGGAGTTGTAGTGCAGGCTTCCCACCCACAAACACCCATCCCTGTTCAGAAGGCTACCTACATGTTATGTGAAGGTGAGCAATGCAATGGCTGCCACATGGTTCTGGGTGTTGAAGGAAGTGGCCCTCTAGGGCCATTCGGGTTTTCTTTAGGCCTGGGCGGTAAATTCCGTTCCGGTTGTGGAATTTGCGGAATTTGGGTAATTTCGCGTTCCGCGGAGAACACGGAATTGCCCAAAATTCCGTGATCCGCAGCTTCGTGGAATTTTTTGCTTGTTCGCGCTTTCAAAATGCTTGTTCGCGAGATATTTCTCCCCGAGCACGCAAACAGCGTTCGCGAACAGGAAAAAAGCATCACGAACGGGCGGAACAAGCAATTCCGCGTGTTCGCTGAACTTTTGCGTGCTCGCGGAGATTTTTTTCCGTTTCACGGAGCTTTGCGTAGCGCGACTACGCAAATTCCGCCCACCCCTAGTTTTCTTACAACCACCTGCCTTCCCAAGAATGAAGAGTCGGTCAGACAGTAGAGAATACAAACTTACATTTATTAGCAATGCTCTGCAGAGGAGTCCATCATGACCTGTACCCTAAGATGTCTGCCGAGGGACTGACCCCCCAACAGCTCACACTGAGTAATCATTCCTCTCGAGAAGCCCCCAACCACGCCCGCAATGGAAAACTACCGGCCTGGGCCGATCATGAACAAAGAGGCACAGTAGGATGAGCTAACACCTGCCAGATGGGTACATTTTATCAGGAATCCAAGGCCACAGTGCTGGGTCTCAGCATCTCCTAACGTGGGAGCAGAAACTACACATTCGGATAAGTATGCGAGGGCAGAACGGCCTATTCATTAGTAAGTCTAGACACAGCCTTGAACAGAAAGAAAAAAATAATAACGAAATACGGTGTTCTGCTGAGGCAAGCAATACGAGTAATGAGGCCTAACTCAGGCACAGTCTAAGCAGCCTAATAAGCATTACGAAATGCAAAATGGAGGCACACTTGCTAACTGAAGCCTGCGCATTACGGGGATAACTCAGTGGGTTACATAACGTGAATACATATGACATCTATTTAGCCACACATTGCTAACCTAATATAACGTAAAATGAGTGCGTTGCAGGGATGGGAATTTGAAACCTAACAGAGTGGGGAGTGTACCATCCTGCTCAGCTGTGGGACAAGGGGGCCTGGTGGGAGTTGTAGTGCTGGCTTCCCACCCACAAACACACCTCCTTGTTAAGATGGCTACCTACTTGTTAGGTGAAGGTGAGCAATGCAATGGCTGCCACATGGTTCTGGGTGGGGGGAGTCTTCCAGCCTGCTCAGCTGTGGGACAAGGGGGCCTGGTGGGAGTTGTAGTGCTGGCTGCCTGTACACATGCCCCCATGGAAATATTGCTAACTACCTTTGGGGTGATTCAGAGGAAGGGAATGTTAGATGTGTGAGACATGTGTTGGGAAGAGTGTGTTGTACGTAAGTGCATTTGTGTTTAGGAAGTGTAGCTTTCTAGTTGTGCAAGACAGTACATAGCAGAGTAATGGGAGACATTTGTTGGTACTTACCAGCCTCCACTCCCCGGGTATTCCTGTGAGACTCTCTGGATGCAGTATGGCAAGCACCTTCCCCTCCCATTCGTTGAATGTTAATGGTAGAATGGGAGGGCCACCGCCAGTCATGTGAGCCAGCTCATGGTTCTTGTTGGCATGCTCTTTCACCCTGGTCTTGAGGTCATGCCACCTCCTCCTGATGTCCTTCAGGGTGCGCGGGGTGGTCCCTACTGCATTGACTTTGTTGACTATCCTTTCCCACATTTGATTTTTTCTGGCTACTGGTGTCTGTTGGACCATGCTTCCAAACAAATGTGGTTCTACTCTGATTATCTCATCTACCATGACTGACAACTCATTGTCAGTGAATTTTGGCATTTTTTTCTGTGCCATGGTGTGTGATGTGCAAATGGCGTGAAAAGTGCAGGTGGGAAGGTGGTGGTGGAGATATGTGTGGTGTGTGTGTGGTTGTGATGGTGTGATGTGTGCTGATTTGCCTCTCCTTTGTGCTGTGGGGATGGGCCCTTCAGTGCTGGAGTTGTGCAAAGGATTCTGGGCAGGGATGAGGCTGGTCTTATACTCAGCTATGTGGGTGGGTCAAAATGGAGTATTCATGTCAGGTGTGTTGTCTGGGTTGACCTGGGATTTGTATTTTTTACTTGCCATGGGGATGTGTCATTGGGGTGTGTTAGGTGTTTTTTGAGGCTGAGCCAGATATACAGCGACACTTGGTAGCCTTGTTGTGTGGTTGCTTTCAACCGCCATTACTCTTCCGGCACGACCGCGGCAGTCGGAATGCAACAGCCCTTCCGCCGGCTCTCCCATTCAGCATTAGTTGCGATCGCAGCGGTCGGAAACAACTGATCATTCCGCTGGCACCGCCATTGTATCGTAATTTCACTTGAGGTCATTCCGCTGGTTGATCGGCGGTTTTGGGTCTTTCTGCAGCAAATCCGAACGCCGTGGACGGATTTTCAGCTGTTCCGGACGTTCCCGGCGGAGTTTTGTGGGATCCGTCCGCGGCGGTTGGATTTCTCTGGTGGTGCATCCTAATCTGACCGCCGGTTTTGCCGTGGTACATGCGGACGGTTAATTACCGCTACCACGGCGGTCGGAATGCTTTTCCGACCGCCATCGTAATCGACCCCTAAGTATGGCACAGCATAACTCAGGAAGAGAAATTAGTGGGGTCTTCAGGCCACAAGCAATTTAGGCAAGAATGAAAAATGAATTGTCACACTTCACTATTGCCAAGGCTATAAAAATATAAAAGGGGAAGAGTGCACCATGCACAAAAATACCAATTCACGTAATGTAGATTAAAATAATTAGTTCACACCTGATCTAAAAAAGATTAGCTATATGTAAATTAATTGAGTATAAGAGAATGAATTGTAATATTTTATTGCTGTGATGACTGTATAATGATGCGAAAGCGCGTGAGGACTAATGCACTATATACAATCAGACACATTTGAAATGCTTAGTAATGGCACCCACGATCACTAGCAACCTGACATGGTTTGAAAGTCTGTTTTTACTTTTTGTTAAGTAGCTGTAATGGAAACTGATGTACAAAAAGAAAGGGATAACGGCGTTGCACCAACATTGACAAAGACATATTGGCAAAACGCGTCTGAGCATACTTCCAAGGCAATAAAATATTGGTGAACGTACCCCGTGAGTGCTGGTGTTTTGTTTGAGAAGCCTGGATAAATATATGTTATCTACTGGCGGTCGCCAGTAGATAGTTATAGTTAGGACCTATTTTCCATAGGAAATCCGCGACATTCTATTTGAAATAACTCTCTTGCCGGTTGACGAATCTTCGCGAAATTTTCAAACTTTATGGCCCGCTCCGGTCCGCTCCTACCCTGAAAGTCTCGGGGTGATTCATCAAGCGGGGGCCGAGAAAAAAGGGGGTCCCAAAACGTGTTTTCCCCATTCATTTTCCCATAGGAAACTTTAGACACGGCTACAGCCCGAACTGCTGAACGGAATTACACCAAATTTGGCAAAGAGGTAGTTCTTGGTTCAGAAAGAACCCTTTTTGTTAAATGGTGTAAATCCGTTCAGTAGTTGCGGAGAAATTAAAAAAATAAGAGTCAAAGAATCAATTTCCCATAGGAAACTTTATGCAAGGCTACAGCCCGAACTGCTGAACGGAATTACACCAAATTTGGCAAAGAGGTAGTTCTTGGTTCAGAAAGAACCCTTTTGTTAAATGGTGTAAATCCGTTCATAGTTGCTGAGAAAATCAAAAGTAAAAACACATATATATCTGGGCGGAGCCTAACCACACATGTCATCGTGAGATCTGATTGGCTGTCAGCACTTCATCCTGGAATTGCTGGCAGCCATCTTGAGACCAATATACATGATAGTACCCCATTGAAATGCCTTGTAGTGAATCAAACATTTTGAGGGTTACCAAAAGGAGAACTATTAAGGGTGATAACAGACTTTAGTTACATTAGAATTCATTTGTTGATGGTACCATACTAATTTCAGGAATTGTGGTGTGTTCTAAGGTGATTTTACCCTGTGAAAAACCTTCTGCTGGGATATCATGAATCATGTTTGAGAGAAAACTATTTTCACATGCTTGTCCCATACAGTTTTGGAAGGTGCTCCAGAAGCTAAAATGAGAGCATATTTTCTGTAAATTCACATTATCTTTCTCAGTCATGTGAGAATGAAGTCTGACATTCTCAGTAAAACATGTACATCCAACAAGGGCAGAGACTGTCAGTTGATTCCTTTGTGTTCTACTGCAGCTTCCCAGAGTGTTCTAAAGAACAACTAGAGTGCTAACAGCCTTACTTATGACAAAAGTATGGCACACCTGAAGCCATCTTGATTGGAATAAACTGGTAACACTTAAAACATTTAATTTAAAAAGGAACAAAATGATGGGGTTCATTTTGTCATAGAAATTATGGTTAGTGCTATAGAAAGAAAAATTAGGACATGTTTCAAGTGAGATCTCAAATATCTTCCTGTTATATTTCAACAGGAGCAGCCTGTCAGTTGATGCCTTTGTGTTCTACTGCAGCTTCCCAGAGTGTTCTAAAGAACAACTAGAGTGCTAACAGCGTTACTTATGACAAAAGTATGGCACACCTGAAGCCATCTTGATTGGAATAAACTGGTAACACTTAAAACATTTAATTTAAAAAGGAACAAAATGAGGGGTTCTTTTTTAAATAGAAATTATGGTTAGTGCTGCAGAAAGAAAAATGAGGGCATGTTTTAAGTGAGATCTCAAATCCTCTTCTATTTCATTAGAAAATTCTGACATGCAGACTGAAACAATCACTTTCAATACCAGCAGCAGACTTCCAGTTAACTCCTTGGTGAGCAGTAGCTTTAGTACAGTGATCTAATGAGCAACTAGAGTGCTAACATTCTGAATTTATGGCAAATGTGAGACACATCTGAATGCCTTCTTGATGGAATCAAAGTAAAAAACTGAAAGCATTTCCTACTGAGGAGACTGCAGTAAATGAGGAAATTAGGAAACTTCATAACAAAGAAGTCTTCCAAGATGGCCACCAGAGAAAAAAGAGCCCAAATGTGGCACAAATATTACCCAGATGTAGCCCACATATAGCCCAATGACAAAAGTGTGCAAAACACTTTTTATTTTTAGTTTTTTTGCAGTTTTATGTAGTGCAGACTGGTCAGGTATTGGAGCGTTGCATCTTAAAACATGATCCCCTACACTACAAAAACACTACTGCACTACTCTAAACCCTAAAACACTACCCCAGCACGACTCCCTACACAACACAAGCACCACTGCACTATCCTAAACCCTAAAACACTACCCCCAGCATGACCCCCTACACTACACAAACACCACTGCACTACCCTAAACCCTAAAACACTACCCCCAGCACGATCCCCTACACTACCCAAACACCACTGCACTAACCTAAATCCTAAAACAATACCCCCAGCACGACCCCCTACACTACCCAAACACCACTGCACTACCCTAAAACATGACCCCCTACACTACACAAACACCACTGCACTACCCTAAACCCTAAAACACTACCCCCAGCATGACCCCCTACACTGCCCGAACACCACTGCACTGCCCTAAACCTTGAAACACCAGCCCCTGCACGACCCCCTACACTGTTCGAACACCACTGCACTGCCCTAAACCCTGAAACACCACCCCCAGCACGACCCCCTACACTGCCCGAACACCACTGCACTGCCCTAAACCCTGAAACACCACCCCCTTCACGACCCCCTACACTGCCCGAACACCACTGCACTGCCCTAAACCCTGAAACACCACCCCCAGCACGGCCCCCTACACTGCCCAAACACCACTGCACAGCCCTAAACCCTGAAACACTATCCCCAGCAAGACCCCCTACACTGCCCAAACACCCCTCCACTGCCCTAAACCCTGAAACATCACCCCCAGCAAGACCCCCTACACTGCCCGAACACCACTGCCCTAAACCCTGAAACAGCACCCCCAGCACGACCCCCTACACTGCCCGAACACCACTGCACTGCCCTAAACCCTGAAACACCACCCCCAGCACGACCCCCTACACTGCCCGAACACCACTGCACTGCCCTAAACCCTGAAACACCAGCCCCAGCACGACCCCCTACACTGCCCGAACACCACTGCACTACCCTAAACCCAGAAACACCAGCCCCAGCACGACCACCTACACTGCACGAACACCACTGCACTGCCCTAAACCCTGAAACACCAGCCCCAGCATGACCCCCTACACTGCCCGAACACCACTGCACTGCCCTAAACCGTGAAACACTAGCCCCAGCACGACCCCTACACTGCCAGAACACCATTGCACTGCCCTAAACCCTGAAACACCAGCCCCAGCACAACCCCCTACACTGCCCGAACACTACTGCACTGCCCTAAACCCTGAAACACCACCCCGTGCACCGACCCCTACACTGCCCAAAC
The DNA here is from genome assembly GCA_963921515.1 of Calotriton arnoldi. Classification (NCBI taxonomy): domain Eukaryota; kingdom Metazoa; phylum Chordata; class Amphibia; order Caudata; family Salamandridae; genus Calotriton; species Calotriton arnoldi. Next base: position 17,027 of record CAWUFW010020458.1, on the reverse strand, counting down.
ACCACTGCACTGCCCTAAACCCTGAAACACCACCCCCAGCACGACACCCTACACTGCCCGAACACCACTGCACTGCCCTAAACCCTGAAACACCATTCCCCCTGCACGACCCCCTACACTGCCCGAACACTACTGCACTGCCCTAAACCCTGAAACACCATCCCCAGCACGACCCCTACACTGCACGAACACCCCTGCACTGCCCTAAACCCTGAAACACTACCCCCAGCAAGACCCCTTCACTGCCCGAACACCACTGCACTGCCCTAAACCCTGAAACATCACCCCCAGCAAGACCCCCTACACTGCCCGAACACCACTGCCCTAAACCCTGAAACACCACCCCCAGCAAGACCCCTACACTGCCCGAACACCACTGCACTACCCTAAACCCTACAACACTACCCCCAGCACGACCCCCTACACTACACAAGCACCACTGCACTACCCTAAACCCTAAAACACTACCCCCAGAACGACCCCCTACACTGCCCGAACACCACTGCACTGCCCTAAACCTTGAAACACCAGCCCCTGCACAACCCCCTACACTGTTCGAACACCACTGCACTGCCCTAAACCCTGAAACACCACCCCCAGCACGACCCCCTACACTGCCCAAACACCACTGGACTGCCCTAAACCCTGAAACACCACCCCCTTCATGACCCCCTACACTGCCCGAACACCACTGCACTGCCCTAAACCCTGACACACCACCCCCAGCACGGCCCCCTACACTGCCCAAACACCACTGCACTGTCCTAAACCCTGAAACACTATCCCCAGCAAGACCCCCTACACTGCCCAAACACCACTCCACTGCCCTAAACCCAGAAACATCACCCCCAGCAAGACCCCCTACACTGCCTGAACACCACTGCCCTAAACCCTGAAACACCACCCCCAGCACGACCCCCTACACTGCCCGAACACCACTGCACTGCCCTAAACCCTGAAACACCACCCCCAGCACGACCCCCTACACTGCCCGAACACCACTGCTCTGCCCAAAACCCTGAAACACAAGCCCCAGCACGACCCCTACACTGCCCGAACACCACTGCACTGCCCTAAACCCTGAAACACCAGCCCCAGCACGACCCCCTACACTGCCCGAACACCACTGCACTACCCTAAACCCATAAACACCACCCCCAGCACGACCCCCTACACTGCCTGAGCACCACTGCACTGCCCTAAACCCTGAAACACCAGCCCCAGCATGACCCCCTACACTGCCTGAACACCACTGCACTGCCCTAAACCCTGAAACACCAGCCCCAGCACGACCACCTACACTGCACGAACACCACTGCACTGCCCTTAACCCTGAAACACCAGCCCCAGCATGACCCCCTACACTGCCCGAACACCACTACACTGCCCTAATCCGTGAAACACTAGCCCCAGCATGACCCCCTACACTGCCAGAACACCATTGCACTGCCCTAAACCCTGAAACACCAGCCCCAGCACAACCCCCTACACTGCCCGAACACCACTGCACTGCCCTAAACCCTGAAACACCACCCCGTGCACGACCCCCTACACTGCCCGAACACCACTGCACTGCTCTAAACCCTGAAACACCACCCCCAGCACGACACCCTACACTGCCCGAACACCACTGCACTGCCCTAAACCCTGAAACATCACCCCCAGCAAGACCCCCTACACTGCCCGAACACCACTGCCCTAAACACTGAAACACCACCCCCAGCAAGACCCCCTACACTGCCCGAACACCACTGCACTGCCCTAAACCCTGAAACACCAGCCCCAGCACGACCCCCTACATTGCCCGAACACCACTGCACTGCCCTAAACCCTGAAACACCACCCCCTGCATGACCCACTACACTGCCCGAACACCACTGCACTGCCCTAAACCCTGAAACACCAGCCCCAGCACGACCACCTACACTGCACGAACACCACTGCACTGGCCTAAACCCTGAAACACCATCCCCAGCACGACCCCTACACTGCACGAACACCCCTGCACTGCCCTAAACCCTGAAACACTACCCCCAGCAAGACCCCCTACACTGCCCGAACACCACTCCACTGCCCTAAACCCTGAAACACCACCCCCAGCAAGACCCCCTACACTGCCCGAACACCACTGCACTGCCTTAAACCCTGAAACATCACCCCCAGCAAGACCCCCTACACTGCCCGAACACCACTGCCCTAAACCCTGAAACACCACCCCCAGCAAGACCCCCTACACTGCCCGAACACCACTGCACTGCCCTAAACCCTGAAACACCAGCCCCAGCACGACCCCCTACATTGACCGAACACCACTGCACTGCCCTAAACCCTGAAACACCACCCCCTGCATGACCCACTACACTGCCCGAACACCACTGCACTGCCCTAAACCCTGAAACACCACCCCCAGCACGACCTCCTACACTGCCCAAACACTACTGCACTGCCCTAAACTCTGAAACACCGCCCCCAGCATGACCCCCTACACTGCACGAACACTACTGCACTGCCCTAAACCTTGAAACACCAGCCCCAGCAAGACCCCCTACACTGCCCGAACACCACTGCACTGCCCTAAACCCTGAAACATCACCCCCAGCAAGACTCCCTACACTGCCCGAACACCACTGCCCTAAACCCTGAAACACCACCCCCAGCAAGACCCCCTACACTGCCCGAATAACACTGCAGTGCCCTAAACCCTAAAACACCACCCCAGCACGACCCCCTACACTGCCCGAACACCACTGCTCTGCCCAAAACCCTGAAACACCAGCCCCAGCACGACCCCCTACACTGCCCGAACACCACTGCACTGCCCTAAACCCTGAAACACCACCCCCAACACGACCCCCTACACTGCCCGAACACCACTGCACTGCCCTAAACCCTCAAACACCAGCCCCAGCACGACCCCCTACACTGCCCGAACACTACTGCACTGACCTAAACCCTCAAACACCAGCCCCAGCAAGACCCCCTACACTGCCCGAACACCACTGCACTGCCCTAAACCCTGAAACACCACCCCCAGCAAGACCCCCTACACTGCCCGAACACCACTGCACTGCCCTAAACGCTGAAACATCAGCCCCAGCAAGACCCCCTACACTGCGCGAACACCATTGCACTGCCCTAAACCCTGAAACACCACCACCAGCAAGACCCCCTACACTGCTCGAACACCACTGCACTAAACTCGGAAACACCAGCCCCAGCAAGACCACCTACACTGCCCGAACACCACTGCACTGCCCAAAACCCTGAAACACCACCCCCAGCACGACACCCTACACTGCCCGAACACCACTGCACTGCCCTAAACCCTGAAACACCACCCCCAGCATGACCCCTACACTGCCCGAACACCACTGCACTGCCCTAAACCCTGAAACACCACCCGCCTGCACGACCCCCTACACTGCCCGAACACCACTGCACTACCCTAAATCCTAAAACTCTACCCCCAGCATGACCCCCTACACTGCCCAAACACCACTGCACAGCCCTAAACCCTGAAACACTATCCCCAGCAAGACCCCCTACACTGCCCAAACACCCCTCCACTGCCCTAAACCCTGAAACATCACCCCCAGCAAGACCCCCTACACTGCCCGAACACCACTGCCCCTAAACCCTGAAACACCACCCCCAGCAAGACCCCCTACACTGCCCGAACACCACTGCACTGCCCTAAACCCTGAAACACCAGCCCCAGCACGACCCCCTACATTGCCCGAACACCACTGCACTGCCCTAAACCCTGAAACACCACCCCTGCATGACCCACTACACTGCCCGAACACCACTGCACTGCCCTAAACCCTGAAACACCAGCCCCAGCACGACCACCTACACTGCACGAACACCACTGCACTGGCCTAAACCCTGAAACACCATCCCCAGCACGACCCCTACACTGCACCGAACACCCCTGCACTGCCCTAAACCCTGAAACACTACCCCCAGCAAGACCCCTACACTGCCCGAACACCACTCCACTGCCCTAAACCCTGAAACACCACCCCCAGCAAGACCCCCTACACTGCCCGAACACCACTGCACTGCCTTAAACCCTGAAACATCACCCCCAGCAAGACCCCCTACACTGCCCGAACACCACTGCCCCTAAACCCTGAAACACCACCCCCAGCAAGACCCCTACACTGCCCGAACACCACTGCACTGCCCTAAACCCTGAAACACCAGCCCCAGCACGACCCCCTACATTGCCCGAACACCACTGCACTGCCCTAAACCCTGAAACACCACCCCCTGCATGACCCACTACACTGCCCGAACACCACTGCACTGCCCTAAACCCTGAAACACCACCCCCAGCACGACCCCCTACACTGCCCAAACACTACTGCACTGCCCTAAACTCTGAAACACCGCCCCCAGCATGACCCCTACACTGCACGAACACTACTGCACTGCCCTAAACCTTGAAACACCAGCCCCAGCAAGACCCCCTACACTGCCCGAACACCACTGCACTGCCCTAAACCCTGAAACATCACCCCCAGCAAGACTCCCTACACTGCCCGAACACCACTGCCCTAAACCCTGAAACACCACCCCCAGCAAGACCCCCTTCACTGCCCGAATAACACTGCAGTGCCCTAAACCCTAAAACACCACCCCCAGCACGACCCCCTACACTGCCCGAACACCACTGCTCTGCCCAAAACCCTGAAACACCAGCCCCAGCACGACCCCCTACACTGCCCGAACACCACTGCACTGCCCTAAACCCTGAAACACCACCCCCAACACGACCCCCTACACTGCCCGAACACCACTGCACTGCCCTAAACCCTCAAACACCAGCCCCAGCACGACCCCCTACACTGCCCGAACACTACTGCACTGCCCTAAACCCTCAAACACCAGCCCCAGCAAGACCCCCTACACTGCCCGAACACCACTGCACTGCCCTAAACCCTGAAACACCACCCCCAGCAAGACCCCTACACTGCCCGAACACCACTGCACTGCCCTAAACGCTGAAACATCAGCCCCAGCAAGACCCCCTACACTGCGCGAACACCATTGCACTGCCCTAAACCCTGAAACACCACCACCAGCAAGACCCCCTACACTGCTCGAACACCACTGCACTAAACCCGGAAACACCAGCCCCAGCAAGACCACCTACACTGCCCAAACACCACTGCACTGCCCAAAACCCTGAAACACCACCCCCAGCACGACACCCTACACTGCCCGAACACCACTACACTGCCCTAAACCCTGAAACACCACCCCCAGCATGACCCCTACACTGCCCGAACACCACTGCACTGCCCTAAACCCTGAAACACCACCCGCCTGCACGACCCCCTACACTGCCCGAACACCACTGCACTACCCTAAATCCTAAAACTCTACCCCCAGCATGACCCCCTACACTGCCCAAACACCACTGCACAGCCCTAAACCCTGAAACACTATCCCCAGCAAGACCCCCTACACTGCCCAAACACCACTCCACTGCCCTAAACCCTGAAACATCACCCCCAGCAAGACCCCTACACTGCCCGAACACAACTGCCCTAAACCCTGAAACAGCACCCCCAGCACGACCCCTACACTGCCCGAACACCACTGCACTGCCCTAAACACTGAAACACCACCCCCAGCACGACCCCCTACACTGCACGAACACCACTGCTCTGCCCACAACCCTGAAACACCAGCCCCAGCACGACCCCCTACACTGCCCGAACACCACTGCACTGCCCTAAACCCTGAAACACCAGCCCCAGCATGACCCCCTACACTGCCCGAACACCACTGCACTACCCTAAACCCAGAAACACCAGCCCCAGCACGACCACCTACACTGCACGAACACCACTGCACTGCCCTAAACCCTGAAACATCAGCCCCAGCATGACCCCCTACACTGCCCGAACACCACTGCACTGCCCTAAACCGTGAAACACTAGCCCCAGCACGACCCCCTACACTGCCAGAACACCATTGCACTGCCCTAAACCCTGAAACACCAGCCCCAGCACAACCCCCTACACTGCCCGAACACTACTGCACTGCCCTAAACCCTGAAACATCACCCCGTGCACGACCCCTACACTGCCCAAACACCACTGCACTGCCCTAAACCCTGAAACACCACCCCCAGCACGACACCCTACACTGCCCGAACACCACTGCACTGCCCTAAACCCTGAAACACCATTCCCCCTGCACGACCCCCTACACTGCCCGAACACTACTGCACTGCCCTAAACCCTGAAACACCATCCCCAGCACGACCCCTACACTGCACGAACACCCCTGCACTGCCCTAAACCCTGAAACACTACCCCCAGCAAGACCCCCTTCACTGCCCGAACACCACTGCTCTGCCCTAAACCCTGAAACATCACCCCCAGCAAGACCCCTACACTGCCACGAACACCACTGCCCTAAACCCTGAAACACCACCCCCAGCAAGACCCCCTACACTGCCCGAACACCACTGCACTACCCTAAACCCTACAACACTACGCCCAGCACGACCCCCTACACTACACAAGCACCACTGCACTACCCTAAACCCTAAAACACTACCCCCAGAACGACCCCCTACACTGCCCGAACACCACTGCACTGCCCTAAACCCTGAAACACCAGCCCCTGAACAACCCCCTACACTGTTCGAACACCACTGCACTGCCCTAAACCCTGAAACACCACCCCCAGCACGACCCCTACACTGCCCAAACACCACTGGACTGCCCTAAACCCTGAAACACCACCCCCTTCATGACCCCCTACACTGCCCGAACACCACTGCACTGCCCTAAACCCTGAAACACCACCCCCAGCACGGCCCCCTACACTGCCCAAACACCACTGCACTGTCCTAAACCCTGAAACACTATCCCCAGCAAGACCCCTACACTGCCCAAACACCACTCCACTGCCCTAAACCCAGAAACATCACCCCCAGCAAGACCCCCTACACTGCCCGAACACCACTGCCCTAAACCCTGAAACACCACCCCCAGCACGACCCCCTACACTGCCCAAACACCACTGCACTGCCCTAAACCCTGAAACACCACCCCCAGCACGACCCCCTACACTGCCCGAACACCACTGCTCTGCCCAAAACCCTGAAACACAAGCCCCAGCACGACCCCTACACTGCCCGAACACCACTGCACTGCCCTAAACCCTGAAACACCAGCCCCAGCACGACCCCCTACACTGCCCGAACACCACTGCACTACCCTAAACCCATAAACACCACCCCCAGCACGACCCCCTACACTGCCTGAGCACCACTGCACTGCCCTAAACCCTGAAACACCAGCCCCAGCATGACCCCCTACACTGCCCAAACACCACTGCACTGCCCTAAACCCTGAAACACCAGCCCCAGCACGACCACCTACACTGCACCGAACACCACTGCACTGCCCTTAACCCTGAAACACCAGCCCCAGCATGACCCCTACACTGCCCGAACACCACTGCACTGCCCTAAACCGTGAAACACTAGCCCCAGCATGACCCCCTGCACTGCCAGAACACCATTGCACTGCCCTAAACCCTGAAACACCAGCCCCAGCACAACCCCCTACACTGCCCGAACACCACTGCACTGCCCTAAACCCTGAAACACCACCCCGTGCACGACCCCCTACACTGCTTGAACACCACTGCACTGCTCTAAACCCTGAAACACCACCCCCAGCACGACACCCTACACTGCCCGAACACCACTGCACTGCCCTAAACCCTGAAACATCACCCCCAGCAAGACCCCCTACACTGCCCGAACACCACTGCCCTAAACCCTGAAACACCACCCCCAGCAAGACCCCCTACACTGCCCGAACACCACTGCACTGCCCTAAACCCTGAAACACCAGCCCCAGCATGACCCCCTACATTGCCCGAACACCACTGCACTGCCCTAAACCCTGAAACACCACCCCCTGCATGACCCACTACACTGCCCGAACACCACTGCACTGCCCTAAACCCTGAAACACCAGCCCCAGCACGACCACCTACACTGCACGAACACCACTGCACTGGCCTAAACCCTGAAACACCATCCCCAGCACGACCCCCTACACTGCACGAACACCCCTGCACTGCCCTAAACCCTGAAACACTACCCCCAGCAAGACCCCCTACACTGCCCGAACACCACTGCACTGCCCTAAACCCTGAAACACCATTCCCCCTGCACGACCCCCTACACTGCCCGAACACTACTGCACTGCCCTAAACCCTGAAACACCATCCCCAGCACGACCCCTACACTGCACGAACACCCCTGCACTGCCCTAAACCCTGAAACACTACCCCCAGCAAGACCCCCTTCACTGCCCGAACACCACTGCACTGCCCTAAACCCTGAAACATCACCCCCAGCAAGACCCCCTACACTGCCCGAACACCACTGCCCTAAACCCTGAAACACCACCCCCAGCAAGACTCCCTACACTGCCCGAACACCACTGCACTACCCTAAACCCTACAACACTACCCCCAGCACGACCCCCTACACTACACAAGCACCACTGCACTACCCTAAACCCTAAAACACTACCCCCAGAACGACCCCTACACTGCCCGAACACCACTGCACTGCCCTAAACCTTGAAACACCAGCCCTGCACAACCCCCTACACTGTTCGAACACCACTGCACTGCCCTAAACCCTGAAACACCACCCCCAGCACGACCCCCTACACTGCCCAAACACCACTGGACTGCCCTAAACCCTGAAACACCACCCCCTTCATGACCCCTACACTGCCCGAACACCACTGCACTGCCCTAAACCCTGAAACACCACCCCCAGCACGGCCCCCTACACTGCCCAAACACCACTGCACTGTCCTAAACCCTGAAACACTATCCCCAGCAAGACCCACTACACTGCCCAAACACCACTCCACTGCCCTAAACCCAGAAACATCACCCCAGCAAGACCCCCTACACTGCCTGAACACCACTGCCCTAAACCCTGAAACACCACCCCCAGCACGACCCCTACACTGCCCGAACACCACTGCACTGCCCTAAACCCTGAAACACCACCCCCAGCACGACCCCTACACTGCCCGAACACCACTGCTCTGCCCAAAACCTGAAACACAAGCCCCAGCACGACCCCCTACACTGCCCGAACACCACTGCACTGCCCTAAACCCTGAAACACCAGCCCCAGCACGACCCCTACACTGCCCGAACACCACTGCACTACCCTAAACCCATAAACACCACCCCCAGCACGACCCCTACACTGCCTGAGCACCACTGCACTGCCCTAAACCCTGAAACACCAGCCCCAGCATGACCCCCTACACTGCCCGAACACCACTGCACTGCCCTAAACCCTGAAACACCAGCCCCAGCACGACCACCTACACTGCACGAACACCACTGCACTGCCCTTAACCCTGAAACACCAGCCCCAGCATGACCCCCTACACTGCCCGAACACCACTGCACTGCCCTAAACCGTGAAACACTAGCCCCAGCACGACCCCCTACACTGCCAGAACACCATTGCACTGCCCTAAACCCTGAAACACCAGCCCCAGCACAACCCCCTACACTGCCCGAACACCACTGCACTGCCCTAAACCCTGAAACACCACCCCGTGCACGACCCCTACACTGCCCGAACACCACTGCACTGCCCTAAACCCTGAAACACCACCCCCAGCACGACACCCTACACTGCCCGAACACCACTGCACTGCCCTAAACCCTGAAACATCACCCCCAGCAAGACCCCCTACACTGCCCGAACACCACTGCCCTAAACCCTGAAACACCACCCCCAGCAAGACCCCCTACACTGCCCGAACACCACTGCACTGCCCTAAACCCTGAAACACCAGCCCCATCATGACCCCTACATTGCCCGAACACCACTGCACTGCCCTAAACCCTGAAACACCACCCCCTGCATGACCCACTACACTGCCCGAACACCACTGCCCTAAACCCTGAAACACCAGCCCCAGCACGACCACCTACACTGCACGAACACCACTGCACTGGCCTAAACCCTGAAACACCATCCCCAGCACGACCCCCTACACTGCACGAACACCCCTGCACTGCCCTAAACCCTGAAACACTACCCCCAGCAAGACCCCTACACTGCCCGAACACCACTCCACTGCCCTAAACCCTGAAACACCACCCCCAGCAAGACCCCTACACTGCCCGAACACCACTGCACTGCCTTAAACCCTGAAACATCACCCCCAGCAAGACCCCCTACACTGCCCGAACACCACTGCCTCTAAACCCTGAAACACCACCCCCAGCAAGACCCCTACACTGCCCGAACACCACTGCACTGCCCTAAACCCTGAAACACCAGCCCCAGCACGACCCCTACATTGACCGAACACCACTGCACTGCCCTAAACCCTGAAACACCACCCCCAGCATGACCCACTACACTGCCCGAACACCACTGCACTGCCCTAAACCCTGAAACACCACCCCCAGCACGACCCCCTACACTGCCCAAACACTACTGCACTGCTCTAAACCCTGAAACACCGCCCCCAGCATGACCCCCTACACTGCACGAACACTACTGCACTGCCCTAAACCTTGAAACACCAGCCCCAGCAAGACCCCCTACACTGCCCGAACACCACTGCACTGCCCTAAACCCTGAAACAACACCCCCAGCAAGACCCCCTACACTGCCCGAACACCACTGCCCTAAACCCTGAAACACCACCCCCAGCAAGACCCCTACACTGCCCGAACAACACTGCAGTGCCCTAAACCCTAAAACACCACCCCCAGCACGACCCCCTACACTGCCCGAACACCACTGCTCTGCCCAAAACCCTGAAACACCAGCCCCAGCACGACCCCTACACTGCCCGAACACCACTGCACTGCCCTAAACCCTGAAACACCACCCCCAACACGACCCCTACACTGCCCGAACACCACTGCACTGCCCTAAACCCTCAAACACCAGCCCCAGCACGACCCCTACACTGCCCGAACACCACTGCACTGCCCTAAACCCTCAAACACCAGCCCCAGCAAGACCCCCTACACTGCCCGAACACCACTGCACTGCCCTAAACCCTGAAACACCACCCCCAGCAAGACCCCTACACTGCCCGAACACCACTGCGCTGCCCTAAACGCTGAAACATCAGCCCCATCAAGACCCCCTACACTGCGCGAACACCATTGCACTGCCCTAAACCCTGAAACACCACCCCCAGCAATACCCCCTACACTGCCCGAACACCACTGCACTAAACCCGGAAACACCAGCCCCAGCAAGACCACCTACACTGCCCGAACACCACTGCACTGCCCAAAACCCTGAAACACCACCCCCAGCACGACACCCTACACTGCCCGAACACCACTGCACTGCCCTAAACCCTGAAACACCACCCCCAGCACTGACCCCTACACTGCCCGAACACCACTGCACTGCCCTAAACCCTGAAACATCACCCGCCTGCACGACCCCCTACACTGCCCGAACACCACTGCACTACCCTAAATCCTAAAACTCCACCCCCAGCATGACCCCTACACTGCCCGAACACCACTGCACTGCCCTAAACCCTGAAACACCACCCCCAGCAAGACCCCCTACACTGCCCGAACACCACTGCACTAAACCCTGAAACACCAGCCCCAGCAAGACCACCTACACTGCCCGAACACCACTGCACTGCCCAAAACCCTGAAACACCACCCCCAGCACGACACCCTACACTGCCCGAACACCACTGCACTGCCCTAAACCCTGAAACACCACCCCCAGCATGACCCCTACACTGCCCGAACACCACTGCACTGCCCTAAACCCTGAAACATCACCCGCCTGCACGACCCCCTACACTGCCCGAACACCACTGCACTACCTAAATCCTAAAACTCTACCCCCATCCTGACCCCCTACACTGCCCGAACACCACTGCACTGCCCTAAACCCTGACTCACCACCCCCTGCACGACCCCTACACTGCCCGAACACCACTACACTGCCCTAAACCCAGAAACACCACCCCCAGCACGACCCCCTACACTGCCCAAACACCACTGCACTGCCCTAAACCCTGAAACACCACCCCCAGCACGACCCCCTACACTGCCTGAACACCACTGCACTGCCCTAAACCCTGAAACACCACCCCCAGCACGACCCCCTACACTGCCTGAACACCACTGCCCTAAACCCTGAAACACCACCCCCAGCAAGACCCCTACACTGCCCGAATACCACTGCACTGCCCTAAAGCCTGAAACACCACCTCCAACACAACCCCTACACTGCCTGAACACCATTGCTCTGCCCTAAACCCTGAAACACTGCCCCCAGCAAGACCCCTACACTGCCCGAACACCACTGCACTGCCCTAAACCCTGAAACATCACCCCAGCAAAACCCCTACACTGCCCGAACACCACTGCCCTAAACCCTGAAACACCACCCCCAGCACGACCCCTACACTGCTCGAACACCACTGCACTGCCCTAAACCCTGAAACACCACCCCAGAACGACCCCCTACACTGCCCAAACACCACTGCTCTGCCCAAAACACTGAAACACCAGCCCCAGCATGACCCCCTACACTGCCCGAACACCACTGCACTGCCCTAAACCTTCAAACACCAGCCCCAACACAAACCCCTACACTGCCCGAACAACACTGCACTACCCTAAACCCAGAAACACCACACCCAGCACGACCCCCTACACTGCCCGAGCACCACTGCCTGCACTGCCCGAAACCCTGAAACACCAGCCCCAGCACGACCCCCTACACTGCCTGAACACTACTGCACTGCCCTAAACCATGAAACACCATCCCCAGCACAACCCCCTACACTGCACGAACACCACTGCACTGCCCTAAACCCTGATAAACTACCCCCAGCAAGACTCCCTACACTGCCCGAACACCACTGCACTGCCCTAAACCCTAAAACACCAGCCCCAGCACGACCCCCTACACTGCCCGAACACCACTGAACTGCCCTAAACCCTGAAACACCAGCCCCAGCACGACCCCCTACACTGCCCGAACACCACTGCACTACCCTAAACCCATAAACACCACCCCCAGCACAACCCCCTACACTGCCTGAGCACCACTGCACTGCCCTAAACCCTGAAACACCAGCCCCAGCATGACACCCTACACTGCCCGAACACCACTGCACTGCCCTAAACCCTGAAACACCAGCCCCAGCACGACCACCTACACTGCACGAACACCACTGCACTGCCCTAAACCCTGAAACACCAGCCCCAGCACAACCCCCTACACTGCCCGAACACCACTGCACTGCCCTAAACCCTGAAACACCACCCCGTGCACGACCCCCTACACTGCCCGAACACCACTGCACTGCCCTAAACCCTGAAACACCACCCCCAGCACGACACCCTACACTGCCCGAACACCACTGCACTGCCCTAAACCCTGAAACATCACCCCCAGCAAGACCCCCTACACTGCCCGAACACCACTGCCCTAAACCCTGAAACACCACCCCCAGCAAGACCCCTACACTGCCCGAACACCACTGCACTGCCCTAAACCCTGAAACACCAGCCCCAGCACGACCCCCTACATTGCCCGAACACCACTGCACTGCCCTAAACCCTGAAACACCACCCCCTGCATGACCCACTACACTGCCCGAACACCACTGCACTGCCCTAAACCCTGAAACACCATTCCCCCTGCACGACCCCCTACTCTGCCCGAACACTACTGCACTGGCCTAAACCCTGAAACACCATCCCCAGCACGACCCCTACACTGCACGAACACCCCTGCACTGCCCTAAACCCTGAAACACTACCCCCAGCAAGACCCCTACACTGCCCGAACACCACTGCACTGCCCTAAACCCTGAAACATCACCCCCAGCAAGACCACCTACACTGCCCGAACACCACTGCCCTAAACCCTGAAACACCACCCCCAGCAAGACCCCTACACTGCCCGAACACCACTGCACTGCCCTAAACCCTGAAACACCAGCCCCAGCATGACCCCCTACATTGCCCGAACACCACTGCACTGCCCTAAACCCTGAAACACCAGCCCCTGCATGACCCACTACACTGCCCGAACACCACTGCACTGCCCTAAACCCTGAAATACCACCCCCAGCACGACTCCCCTACACTGCCCGAACACTACTGCACTGCCCTAAACCCTGAAACACCGCCCCCAGCACGACCCCTACACTGCACTGAACACTACTGCACTGCCCTAAACCTTGAAACACCAGCCCCAGCAAGACCCCCTACACTGCCCGAACACCACTGCACTGCCCTAAACCCTGAAACATCACCCCCAGCAAGACCCCCTACACTGCCCGAACACCACTGCCCTAAACCCTGAAACACCACCCCCAGCAAGACCCCTACACTGCCCGAACAACACTGCAGTGCCCTAAACCCTAAAACACCACCCCCAGCACGACCCCCTACACTGCCCAAACACCACTGCTCTGCCCAAACCCTGAAACACCAGCCCCAGCACGACCCCCTACACTGCCCGAACACCACTGCACTGCCCTAAACTCCTGAAACACCACCCCCAACACGACCCCTACACTGCCCGAACACCACTGCACTGCCCTAAACCCTCAAACACCAGCCCCAGCACGACCCCCTACACTGCCCGAACACCACTGCACTGCCTTAAACCCTGAAACACCAGCCCCAGCAAGACCCCCTACACTGCCCGAACACCACTGCACTGCCCCTAAACCCTCAAACACCACCCCCAGCAAGACCCCTACACTGCCCGAACACCACTGCGCTGCCCTAAACGCTGAAACATCAGCCCCAGCAAGACCCTCTACACTGCGCGAACACCATTGCACTGCCCTAAACCCTGAAACACCACCTCCAGCAAGACCCCTACACTGCCCGAACACCACTGCACTGCCTAAACCCGGAAACACCAGCCCCAGCAAGACCACCTACACTGCCCGAACACCACTGCACTGCCCTAAACCCTGAAACACCACCCCAGCACGACACCCTACACTGCCCGAACACCACTGCACTGCCCTAAACCCTGAAACACCACCCCCAGCACGACCCCTACACTGCCCGAACACCACTGCACTGCCCTAAACCCTGAAACACCACCCCCAGCACGACCCCCTACACTGCCCGAACACCACTGCACTGCCCTAAACCCTGAAACACCACCCCAGCACGACCCCTACACTGCCTGAACACCACTGCCCTAAACCCTGAAACACCACCCCCAGCAAGACCCCTACACTGCCCGAATACCACTGCACTGCCCTAAAGCCTGAAACACCACCTCCAACACAACCCCCTACACTGCCTGAACACCACTGCTCTGCCCTAAACCCTGAAACACTGCCCCCAGCAAGACCCCCTACACTGCCCGAACACCACTGCACTGCCCTAAACCCTGAAACATCACCCCCAGCAAGACCCCCTACACTGCCCGAACACCACTGCCTCTAAACCCTGAAACACCACCCCAGCACGACCCCTACACTGCTCGGAACACCACTGCACTGCCCTAAACCCTGAAACACCACCCCCAGCACGACCCCTACACTGCCCGAACACCACTGCTCTGCCCAAAACACTGAAACACCAGCCCCAGCATGACCCCCTACACTGCCCGAACACCACTGCACTGCCCTAAACCCTCAAACACCAGCCCCAGCACAAACCCCTACACTGCCCGAACACCACTGCACTACCCTAAACCCAGAAACACCACCTCCAGCACGACCCCCTACACTGCCCGAGCACCACTGCCTGCACTGCCCGAAACCCTGAAACACCAGCCCCAGCACGACCCCTACACTGCCTGAACACTACTGCACTGCCCTAAACCACGAAACACCATCCCCAGCACGACCCCCTACACTGCCCGAACACCACTGCACTGCCCTAAACCCTGAAAAACTACCCCCAGCAAGACCCCTACACTGCCCGAACACCACTGCACTGCCCTAAACCCTAAAACACCAGCCCCAGCACGACCCCTACACTGCCCGAACACCACTGCACTGCCCTAAACCCTGAAACACCAGCCCCAGCAAGACCCTCTACACTGCCCGAACAACACTGCACTACCCTAAACCCATGAAACACCACCCCAGCACGACCCCCTACACTGCCTGAACACCACTGCACTGCCCTAAACCCTGAAACACCAGCCCCAGCATGACCCCCTACACTGCCCGAACACCACTGCACTGCCCTAAACCCTGAAACACCAGCCCCAGCACGACCACCTACACTGCCCGAACACCACTGCACTGCCCTAAACCCTGAAACACCAGCCCCAGCATGACCCCTACACTGCCCGAACACCACTGCTCTGCCCTAAACCGTGAAACACTAGCCCCAGCACGACCCCCTACACTGCCAGAACACCACTGCACTGCCCTAAACCCTGAAACACCAGCCCCAGCACAGACCCCTACACTGCCCGAACACCACTGCACTGCCCTAAACCCTGAAACACTACCCCGTGCACGACCCCTACACTGCCCGAACACCACTGCACTGCCCTAAACCCTGAAACATCACCCCAGCAAGACCCCCTACACTGCCCGAGACACCACTGCCCTAAACCCTGAAACACCACCCCCAGCACGACCCCTACACTGCCCGAACACCACTGCACTGCCCTAAACCCTGAAACACCACCCCCAGCATGACCCCTACACTGCCCAGAACACCACTGCTCTGCCCTAAACCACTGAAACACCAGCCCCAGCATGACCCCCTACACTGCCCGAACACCACTGGACTGCCCTAAACCCTCAAACACCAGCCCCAGCACAAACCCCTACACTGCCCGAACACCACTGCACTACCCTAAACCCAGAAACACTACCCCCAGCACGACCCCCTACACTGCCCGAGCACCACTGCCTGCACTGCCCGAAACCCTGAAACACCAGCCCCAGCACGACCCCCTACACTGCCCGAACACTACTGCACTGCCCTAAACC